>UZAF01016572.1:18640-41857 GCA_900617895.1 Haemonchus placei
AAAAAAAAACAGCAAAAAAAACTATATGAATCGCTTCCATAGACTGGATTACAATATTGTATCAGTAGCTACCTTGAATATCTCTGTGGTCATATTAAGCACTTGTTAACGTTGAAAAAAGTACATTTTAATATTAAAATTTGAAAAAGCCGTTATGGCACAACAAATAATTGTAAAAATCTTGAGAAAGCCTCTCAAGAGTTGATGAGAACGTCCTCGACTTTACCTTCTTGTGATGAATGACCGTACTTTCACTTTGTCCCAAAGCACATTTCAATGGGAATGTTTGAATTGAAGAGTCAAGTTTCGCCTAATTAATTGATCCCATCTTCCCAACAACTCTTCAAAGTAGAAAATGAAACACGTTCCCGCCCCTTACTACTAACTAGCCTCCTTTTGATGAGAGGGAAGAGAATAATGTAATTATTTCAGAAATGGGAATGTACCTGTGAGAAAGATGGATGAAATCTGAAAGACACGAAATTCAATTTTGAAATGCATGAAAAAGGTTTCATGAATTCCCAAATACCTGTTTTTCGTGCACTAATATGCTAATGGATCACATTTCCAAAATGACGATTTCTCTGTTCATTCCGCTTTGAAATCCCTCCTACTATGCGCTCAGAAACCACCAGAGGGACATAACGTTAGAAATCGATACTGTGGCAGCACGCTAGCCTTTGCTCGGCGACCAGTGAAAAAAAATTTCGTCATCAATTCGGCGAGAATCCATTGAACAAATTTCGCTAAACTAAAAGGAAACCCCCGCAGCAAAAAGAAATTTTGGAGAATAGAAATTTACAAACTTTGTCTTTCAAGTATAGTGAGAAATTATCATATAATTAAACGCATACAAACTGCCACAGACTTTATAGAAAACAAGATTCAGCAATCAGTGAGGCCTGGAACGTAATTCGTTTCAAAGTCAAAACTTTGGTCAAAGAAAAAAAAACTAATTTTCATGTTCAGCTGGTTCAAAAAAAGAATTGAAAATAGTCGCAAACCCTAAAAAGAGGATGGAACCAGCTAAGGTTAAACGTGAAAGATCAACCCGCGGATCATTTCTTTCAAGAAATAATCTGCCATTTTCAGGCGATAAGAGCAGATTGAAGGCAATTCTCTTATCGTACGTTCACAAAATCGGATAATAAGGTTACCGTTAAAGGAATCGGAACAACTCATAGCTTTCTAATGCGGTGAACTGTCAATTAACGTTGCTTCGACTAATCAACAGACCTCACCATACTCTTTCAATAAAAAAGATGTTTCTATGTGAACAGCGAAAAGTAGAACGTTCATAACTGAATAATTTAAACCTCACCAGCTGCATGGCGACCATTGCGACCGTTTTCAATGAGAAATGCCTGTCACAAAGATCAAACAGATCTTCCAGCGAATGGCCAAGTAACTCCATGACCAGTGCGTTGTACTTACCACAAGGTCCAAAATAATGCACTTGTGGTAAGCCTTCTTAAAACATCAATAATCAGAACCAATTCAAATCCACAGAGCAACTCTGTAGTCGAACGAAAATGGAAAACAATCCGTACCTGACTGCCCGAGAAGCTTATAGAATCTGTACTCCAAATGGAGTTGGGGAGCTTTACTCTTCATCGGTTCCAATTTGATCGCTACATGTTCATTATTATATAAATTCTTCCCAAGGCGCAGCTCTCCGAAATTTCCACAGCCGATCTTCTTGCCGACCTAAAAAACCTCAATATAATGAATTATGAAAGCAACAGAAGAACGAACAGAAAATACACTAACAAGTTGAATCTCCGGAAAAAATCGAAGACAACGATTTACCTTAAAGTTGGGTCCAACCATGAGAACACCTTGCGAGTTGGTCGTACTCGCCGAAGCGGAGGCCGATCCAGGAGCCCGATTTGTCATCGCGGCGGGAGCCCAGTGTGAGAGGCCAGAAAGCAGTGCCTGGCGTGGCCGAACTCCACTGCTTGTCGCTCGTCTAAAGTCGTTAACAGTTAGATCACAATAAGTAACTGTAGACTGCGTAAATGAGCTGCGTACAACTTCATGAAAACGATTTTTCAAGCTCACAGATGATCAAATGTGCTCAATCGTTGGTATGTTTGTTCGGTCATATGGATATTTTGACTTTTAGTTTTATACTGATTGACCAGCAGCCCACTTTGATAATACTCTCTCGTTACTGTTTGGAAGCTAACCTATACAGGAGGATAAACAAGGCTTCTGTTCCCACGGACAAAGTGCTAAGCCTGCGTTGTGAGTGATCACAGCGTTTTGATTTTCCATAGATAAGATAATCAATAACCATAAGAAAATATCAGTCACAATTCGAACGTAAAACTAATGACTGGATGGCTACCACTGTGTAGCACTCACGTACAAAGGGTTTTCCACATCAACTACCATTTCGAGACGGTATCAATGTTGCAAAAAAGCAATTAGTCGCCGCCACTCTCTAATACAGTATTTTTTCAATCTGCAACATTTTCTACATGCTAGATACTCAGGGCTCATTCTCGAGTTAGAAAAACAATCACATCCCCGAAAATAAATCCATACTCCGGTAATATGGAACCTCACCTAGATGAACGGTCCCAAATTAATCATCTCAACTTGAACAGGGAGTAGCATTGCTAATGAGAGTAGCTTGACAGTAAAAACCATTTCACCACAGTTGTGCTGGTAAACTGGTATTCCCAGTACTACTAAGTAAATAAGTTGGCAACAAAAAAGTACTTTCAAAAATGGAATAATCAATGTATCGTACAAAACCGAACATACATACGCAACTTTGATCAACTTGCCCGTTAAAATCGAACTCATTTCACGGCGAATCCATGGCTAATACCAGAATCAACACAACAATAAAAGCTACAAAGCGACAGAAACAAATACAGCCAGACATAGGCGATGTTGTACGTGCATGCAAATAAGCATAGAAAAGAACAAGGACATGGGAGCTGAAAGTTGTAATGACGAGTATCAATGCGTAGGCAACCATGCTTTAGCGAAGCTCTTTCTATGTCTATCAAATCAATGTCTACAGATAAGCTGAGAGAAAAATCGAAATATGTTCAAGACGGAATTCTTTGAATTAAAACGAAAAGAACGCCTAGTTGCGTGTTATCGCGTTCAGAAACCCTTCGTTATCACTTCGTGATATTATATGGGCTCAGTATGTGTATACCTCCACATTGCGGAAAACGTCGCAGATGACTGATGCGATTATGGATGGCGATGACGAGACAGAAACCGCTAAACACCGCATCACGTACCCCTGCTGTGTGTATGTGTGATGACGAGCGGATAAAACGCGCTCCACGCAACAAAGTTCTGACTTTTGATTGATATTGTTGCCACGATTAGCCTCTCAACGAATATGATACTGCACCTTTTCAAGAATATATTATCAATTCCTCGATTTCTGCCTCCTCAAGGTCCCGGGTACAGCTTTCGTATGTTTTTCTCAGTTTCTCTATAAGAATGCGCGCATGCCTTACGATCGATATTCCAGCTCACACTTTCCTTGCTGACTGCTCATTTCTCCATAATTTTGGCCCATTTGAGCTCAGCGACCTCTTTCTTTGAAGTCACTTTGCATAGGCTCAGGAAAATCCTGCACTTCTTCAAACAAAGTCGCTCCAGTCAGAGAAGATTTAATAGGCATGAAGGGATCCTGCTTGGGTTTCAATAATGGCTTTCCACACCCCCGTCCCTGCGCGATTAAGAACCAAAAAATGTCTCAAACTGTTGTGAGGATTTCGAGGGAGGTGAGGGTGGGTGGGAAAAGCTTATCCCAGCGCTCCAATAGCTCCGCCTTTTCGACATAATCGCTTCTCATCCGACCTCATTTCCAAAACACCCCCATTCTGAAATGCTGCATAGATTGAAAAGTCGCAAGTATGGGCACAAGTGGCTAATAACCGAGATTTGGACAACATATCATTGATACAATATTACTAATTATTCTGAACTTATAAATTCACATGGAAAACAAAAAAAAAAACAAGCGCAGATAGGCGAGAAAAGAGAAGAAAAGGGACTGTATCCAGTTAAAGCTATTCGTTATCCGCGTGGCTTGTTTCTGAATTCAAAAAAATAATCTGATCGATTACCTTTGAACAAGAACTGCAACTTATATGTATCGTATCTATTAAACTGGGTGCCTTACAAATTTAAAAGAGCTTCTTCGATAAGTCATAGAAAATATGAAACTTTGCTGAACATGCGCATTCATCGCAGGCGAATAAGAACAAGAGAGAAAGAGAGAGAGAGACGCGTTGACAAAGTGTAAAGGAAAATAAAAATCATGGAAAACTACCGCGCCTACGCTTCCTGAAGCCTAAGCCTGTCAATACATCTCAAATTAAGACACTGTTGAAAATGAAACCAATTTGGTACGAAATAATACATGCCGACAAATTCATAGAACCATTAAAAACGAATGACTAATGGATTCAACTTTTCAATAAACTAAATCAATAGCGATGAAAGCCAATCTCAGTCGCTTTTTCAATCTTGTCATCCTCTGCTTTCTGACGGACAGCAGACGGAATTCTTCACATATCTTGAGCCTTAGCACTTTTCCTAGTTATCACCTGACAAAAGCAAGAAGCCACAGAGCACATGCTGTTAAAACCACACCCTACTACAACTGTATCGATCCACACAATCACTTCTGGGCACTGCTAGTGCTGGTGGCGGCTGGTGCTGCTGCTGCTACTACAAATTCATGCAATTCAAGCCTACGAATACGTAATGCCAACGTGAAAAGTTCCCAAAAACGCCGCAACCAATTTCGTTCAGTGTACCTATCGCGATCGGACGAGTCACGCGTACTATCGCGTTTTTCCATACGAAGAAGCAACATTGCTATCGCTGAATGTGTGCGTGAGTGTCTGCGTGCTTCTCTGATTCTTTCTCTACCGTAACATCTCGTCCTAGAAGACAAGCAACGGTGCGCGGTTAGCGTTATACGAAAGGAATAGTATTCAATTCACATGTACACTATTCGGAAATGAATCGAATAAACGGAACACAAAAACGAACGACAAATATACTGAAGGTTTGCAGTGGTGAGAATGAGAAGCAGCCGTAGCCGTACAAAGCCGTATGAATAGAAATTTGTTGGAACGGAAGTAGGTGCAATCGGTACATAGGCGGTGGACGATAGTTTTAGCATGCGTTGGGGGATATTATCAATCTCAAGCGATAAAATGCACGAAGATGAAAGCGTCAAGGCTGAGAAACATCTTGGCCTCCGCCTCTTCCTGAGATTTCCCCTAGCTGGAACGTGTCACTACGGCTTTGCCATATTTTGTGAAAAATTTTCATAGAATGCTTCAAAATTGCTTCTAAAAATATCGCAAATAATAAATAGAAAACAAGCTCAAACAGAAGACCAGAAAATCTCATTCTAAAAAGTTTTCACAAGAAAATGGCAAAAAGATGGAGACCTAGCCCCAAACTACTGAAATGATGTTTGAAATCAAGTTTCTGAGATAAATCCGCTTCTTGATTGGCTTTTCATTGGACTTGGTGCTGTCACGTCCACAATCTCAAGCTTTGTCTAGCGTGGGAATGTGCCACTGAACTTCTTTCGGTCGCACTTTCCTTCTTTTCAGAATGCCAACAACCATTTCTTCACTTGGCGTTGAAAAAATAGCAAATGGTTTGCCGTTATGACGCACATATTGCATGTTCCGGTTTACGAAGTTCCCGAATCCTAACTTCCAAACTTGCACTACTTGAACACCAACCACCATCAGCGAGTGGAACTTATGGATGCAGCCATATTTGCAAAGAATCGAAGATCGCTTAATCAGACAAGTCACATCACTTGTGATGTCTGCGGGACAATAGCAATTACCAACTGGACACTTCCAAATAATAAACGGTTCCAAAGTGACCCATAGTCAGAGTTGCCCTCGAGGAACACCATGAAGGAGCCCCTTTCATGATGTAGGCCTGGATTTCCAATGCTGGCAAGAGGCACAGATTGCACAAAATTGGGACCATTCTCTGGAAAATAACAACCCATGTCTTCAGCCTTATAATTTTCTTGCCCGACTTCACCCTGCTCTGTACCAGACTCCTTAGAACGTTATGGTAGGAGAAAAGGGAAGTGTAGAGATAGGGTTCGTGTGAGCCCCCAGAAGCGAAAGTCGTCAAGAAATCTGATATTACACTACTTAGAAAAAATCACTCGAACAATCATATTCAATACTCTGCAATCTGCTGAAGCACTATCGAACTAATACACGCTTGATGCGGATGGTTAGATGCATGTAGGAAAGGCAATATCATATTAAAATGAAGACACCGACACGGACAAGATGAAAAGGAAATATCATGCGATAGGGGATAGATGTAAAAGGATAACCAGCCCATTCACGCATACAACAGCAGCTGAATACCTTCGAACTTAGCAAAACCGGTCAGAACGTGGCCCGCAACGTGTGACTCTATGCGAACGTCTGAAATATTTTGAATTTAGAAGGAAAGTAAAGAAAAAACAACAACAACTAAGCCAACAGCGTTAAAATAATCATTTTGTGACACCATGGACGACATGAAATAAAGGGATGACGTGGCGGGCTGACCCATGCAATAATGAGGCCAGGTGTATTACAAATCTGTATAAACAATCATCAAATGACTTTTAACTAGACGAACACGAAAGTTACAAAAATTTTACGAAAAAGAAATCTTGCGGGCGATCTCGCAAGAACTCATGACACACACCCACGATTGGTTCAAAATATTGGCAAGAAAATAGCACCCTAATAAATTCGTACGAAAAGCTTAAGAGTCGAGTTTCTTGGAGTGAACTGCTCATGAGTCGTTACAACAAAAGTTTTACACCAAATGTAATTCTTCAAACGTTAGCACCGCTCAAAATTTCTTCCATTCACCCAAACTAGAAGTTTTATGACGTGTAATCAGTTCAATTTGCTTACTCCACAAGAACTGCTTACGTCAGCTTCATTGGTAATCCACCTGTGACGTCTCAGAAAGCTTTGAATAAGCCATGTCTACTTACTGTCCATCTAAAGGCTCGAGCTAAAACATTTATGCAATGAAACCGAGTATGGCTTACTGGCAACTAAAGTTGAGCAATGGTGGATTATCGCTGTTCGATTTGGGTATGAGATTCGTAAATAACAAATTTTTTTTCAAGCAAAATTAATAAAGGGGACAACCGTAAAAAATAATTACCAGAAGAAGTCGCTTTTAATTGGCTTCAATAAACTGCCACTAAAAAAGCGAAAGAGGGAAGTGGAGGAGGATTCTGAAACGACCCTTCCCTCCTTTGAACTCAATGCAATCATATCGTGAAGGGAGAGTGCTACACTAAGCAGCGAAGGTCGCAAACTTGATTTCGCTCAAAAGTTCCACACACTCAATACAGTTTCCTTTTCCCTTTTTCTGGAATTTGCCTTTACATTAACGACAAAAATATCGCCCATTTTATATTGTGCCAATCCCGATCAATACTACATACAGAATCAGAAGCCAAAATCATTCGTGATTAGTTAAAATAATTGAAAATTGTCTGAGGCAAAGCGAAACTATAAAAGATTCGGACAAGGTGCATAAAGCTGCTGGAAAACGAAAGAACAAACAATATGGTGCGACCAAGAAAGAGATTTCAGAACAATGAAAACATTGAAGAAATATCTCTGCATTGTATTAATCCAATTCACAGTAAGAAATTTATGTAAAGCGAGAGTAATACTAAATCGATTGCAACACAGATCGATTTGTACAAGAATGTCCGCAATTTGTGCAAACAGCAGTAATCGATCGCTACAACTTGTGTAATCTACGAAAGCAATGTAGCAATTACTTTCAATGGAAACCATTTTAAGAACAGTGTCACGAGCATTTCGTCATGAAGGTGATCTGTAATAAGTCACAGAGTTGGCCCCATTTGGTCTCTCACCATCATGCCATGCTAAGCAACAAATATTCATAAATTGCTTCTGGGAAAGCCAACAATTCAGAATGCTCAAACTCGCTTCGTTCCGATGTTCAATAAATCATTACATACCACCAATTATGTGTGCCATGCTTTAACTTGCTATAAAAATCAACATAGTTGTTTACAAATAGAAACACAGATGCTGTTTTCTGTGTCACAGAACGTATAATGACAACACTGGAATACAGAGATAAGTGCCAAATAAATCGATGCAGAGGCAAAGAGTACTGAATTTTCGTTCCTGCCACCCTAATGCCCGTGATANAGTGGATAGAAATCAAACATCAAATGAATAACGGGGAAAAACATTTCGTGTTAACAAATCAGAAGCACGTATCTTTGTATTTCAATAAGAAAAGATAATGGGTACACATAAAAAAAAGAAAGTTCCTTGATATTAATCGAAAAAACGAAATCACTTAGGAGTCTTCAGCTTCTACCGACCTGCAACCTTGTCATTCCATTTAAGTACCTGAGAAATCCGCATCGAAACTGTATTTTAAATTCCTGATGATGTTTATTTATTTATTAAAAGCTGATTTTTCTATACGCTGTCTGAAACAATGTTGGAGACGAAAACAGGGAACAAAACTATAACATCATCAAACAATGTGATGATCATGGAAAACGAGCGAGAACGGAGCATGGTGTTATCGATATTTCATGTTTTTGCTTAGAACATCGTCTTACGCAGGGTATGGAATGAATAAATAAAAATTGAATCAGTGTATTCAAAAAAGGGACAAACCTTAGAATGGTCAAGTCGAAACGTTAGAGGGTTGAACTAAAAAAAACTGTCCCGCCCTAAAAGTAGTTCGCGGGACAGGAATATCAGTATAATAATCGCAGCATCTGTTGCTAGGGATCATTCAAGATCACCTTACTCTTTATAATAAACCGGCGAGCGAATTAGCAACTAAACAATAAAATGAACAAACTTTTAGGAGACAAGAAAGTACTGGCACTGAACTAGAAGTACAAGGAACGAATTACGACCCATAAGAAGTTAACAGCCTACCGCTGTCCGAATATGTATGTCAGACAATGGCATCACCTCAGGATTCCATACGCTGGCCATAAATTCCAACGATTTATTTTATATGCTGGTATATTATACCAATACTCAGATATTTGTATTTGCATCATAGTATGGGGACACTGCAGTGAAAAGCATGAGAAAGTGATTCACGAAAGATAATTATCCATTTCCCTTTCAATGAAAACTATGTTCTATGGATCCGGTTCAACGAAATGGGAAATGTTCATGCACGCAGTTACACAAAGCGGGGATAAACACCGAGCTTTCACTCCAATAAATGATTAGGTTGAAAATAACTTCTGCAGAAATAAGCCATTACTCAAAATGCAGTTATTTCTGAGCGTCTAAATTTCTTCTAATTGCAAATAGTTCATTTCGTGCCCACTGCACTAATGACACGATAGCAGCACGAAGTTAGTTTTTTTACTTCACCAAAATCCAATTAAATTATGCCCTTCTGAATGAGAACCATCCTGAGCACGAAATACGAAACGACATCAACAAGACAGGCGGCGGGTAACGATACGATCATTGAAAGGTCCCAAAAGAGTTCCAAAAAGACTAAATGGGGTTTGATTTTGCCGAACTCTTGCTTCAATTTCATATCATAAAGCTGGAAAATATTACACGCCCGAAATCTAAATAAAAGTCGGGTCAGCAATGAATTTTGTTCTGCCCGATTTTCGCAAAATGGACATCTTCGAAGGCAATGCTTATTGAATACAAAATGACCACAATACTCAATACGGAATGACGTAAATCAATGCAGTCGCGGGATTGTTGACGGAAATGCAATTCCGAGAAATACTTGGTCCCGGGAAACCATAAAAGGTGTAAAAGAGCACTGAAACACTAGGTTTTGAGAAATGAACTGAGCTAAAATGACTAAAGGGGAATCCCTGAGCAAAAAGGGATATTTTCAAAAGTGTAAAAGCCTCGTAAGGCTTCCGGTGTCATCAAGAAACGATAACATGGGAAAACTCCACGCATCCAAAGTTTCTAAGGCTTCCTTCTTTAGATTTAGGCGATCTAGAACGATGAAACGTTTAAAAGACAAAACAAATGAAACCAGACACCCCGATAATGCATTGGACATCAACGATATCACAGCGACGTCACGGCTGTCGCTTCAGAAGTGCGATCGCCATCGCCATCGAAGTTGTAGCGTAGTGATGGTGGGCATCGAGCGCACGCCGCGCGACACGCTCGCCTCAATCTCCACTCGGGACCCACCTAAGCCGGCCCCGGCCCTCGTCGTCGTCGTCGTCGTTGGCCGGGCACCCTCGATACCGGTTTGTAGGGTCATTATCGTAGATGAATGGTGTTCGGGGTGGTTTCTGCAATTGCAGCTGGGGGAAATCATTTCCGTTTCCGACTTCGTCTGCAGCGGGAATGTCATGGAGTGCAATGGTCGGCAGGAAACTGCTCTCGGAAGAACAGCTGAATCCATGAATGTCTCATAACGCTTTCTAAAAGCATCTCTGTAGATGGAAAACCAGTCCATTATAAACATAGAGCTCTATCTATTTGTGTTTGCATGATGTCGTTTCTTTTTTTTCTCTAATTCTTTGAGGAAATCAAGTCAAACTTGCAAAATGAGCAGGGTAAACTAAATTTGCCCCCTCCCCCAAAAAACACATCAAAAGTACAACTTAATCTTGGTTTGTGTGAATACAAATTGTTACAAAAGCCCAGGGCAAAAGAACTCTTTCTGGGAGTCGTGTCAGTGATTTCGTGGACGAGCCCATAGTTAAGGTCGAAAAGAAGGAATCACATGGTTTCCGACCGAAACCTGGAGAAGACGGTGCGAGCAGGTAATAGTGAACGGTGGGAATGGTGTGGAGAATTTCTACTTTCCCTGTTTAAACTAAGGTAATGTGCTAAATCTGCGTTTAGCGCAATAACGAGAGGCACCGCATGAAGCTCCCAAACTGGCCAGGAACTTGTTGGTTCGATCTCAGGGCAACCTAATCTAATTCCTCATTCTGTACGGCATGCTAATCCAGACTGGTTCCTCAGTGAAACTTAACAACTTGGAATTCCGAGCGTCCTTCGAAGTAGGCCGTGCACTTTGAACTCCTTAGAAATTCGCGCGGGGAGTTTGGCGTGGTATTCGTTTGATTAAATGGACATGGGCCTGACTGCTTCGTACTTTCCCAACCAACAACTTTGATCCCTGCCATGAAAATAGGGAAAACAGCATGGAAGAGTTATATGGACAGGCCACGAAAAAATCGACGAAACTGATTCGATGGACAATTTCAGATCACAGGGCTACTACGCAGATTCGAATCAGGAATGTAAAATATATTTAATAGGTTATTCGTTCTGCCAATAACTACGTGGCCGATTTTTGAGGTTGTGGCCAAGAGGTGCCATGAGGGACAACCGCAATGCAACCATGAACGCGGCAACACCCCTTCTCGGTCGCGTACAACAGTCCACCTACTACGAAAAGCTGCATCCGAACACTTCGACGAATAAATCATTCTACATAATGAAATGGATATTTATGAAATAATGAGAAGAGATCGAATTTCAGGAACGGAATAGAAGAACTGAACATGAGCATTAAAGGACAATGGGAAGAAACAAGAGCTATTCTCGGTCGTTTCTTCACAAAAAACTAGTATTTTTTTTCTACGAAAAACCAGTATTTTTTCGATTGCTCAGTTTTTTCTCGTAAGAAAGATGAATTTGCAGACTGAAACGCTGTGCCTAGCAATCGACTTGTTCAGAAACAAAAAAAGATTCCATAAAAAGCTGGACATGATTAGAAAATCCAGCATCAAATTTATTCTTCTTCCATTCCAGTGGGAGATGACGAATTCTAAGAAGAGGCCATCCAAATGAATGAGAAAGCTGACCGGAGCTTTTTGACAAAACTTGGTATGCGCCATGTCTTCAGCTTTGACAAGGCAAGTGAGGTTCAGCTAAGTTCAAAATTTACTCTTTGAAAACGATGAAGGCTGAGAGTATTCCTACTTCAAGACAAGAACGCTTTTCTTAGCACGAACTAGGTCCTGGCAATTACGTAAAGATTCAATACACATTCAAAAACCCCATTACTGCCCCTGGGAGTCTCAATACGTGGCGCATCCCAAAAAAACTGTTAAACTCTTTCCAATGCTAGTAAAGTGAAAGAAAGGAATTAGCGACAAATGGACTCAGTCACTATTTATTTTAATTCACTAAAGCACTGAGTAAATACATTACCAATTCATGGCGAATGCATGGCGTATCTCAAAAGAAACTTCGCGGCTCATTTCTACTAGACGAAAGTAGGCAAATCTCTGTAAAAACAGGCGAAATGCGACCAACGGGTTCACTCTTTATAGCGAATTCATTCACCTACACTGAGGTCCTCATGAATACATGAAAGCTTACCCCAAGCACAACGAGTTCGATTTTCGTCCAAGCCCGAGGTTTTGTCCAAAATTCGAATACCTTGTAAGACTCTCACACCGCACATCCTTCCCCAAAGCAGGCAAATACAACTCCTTCTGGAGAAATCTACCCGGATTCCTGATCCAGAAGCCCTTTGACCAGCTGTGGCTCAGATCAATAAACTATAGACAAAGATATAATCCCATCAGGGGACCTTAACCAACTGATTCTATCAGTATTGGAAGTTCGTTCAACCACGATGTCCATAAAATGGAGCCATTGAAATTCACCGGTAATGTGATTCCCAGTAGCAGTGAGTACCGTTACCAGTCACGGGCTCTAGAGAGAGGGCTAATTGCTCGGGAGTGACTCGATCCATTGATCATTCGTGCGCTGTAGGCGCTCTTTGTCACTTTTTAAAAATGCAAAAGACTGCCTTATAAAAAATACAAAACTATTAATAAAATGACCTGTTTTAAGACTGCAAGCTTACTGTTGTTGTGATACAGAGTAAAAAAAGCTTGCTAAGACCGCTCCATCGGTTACCATACTAGCTATGATAACTAAAATCCATAGTACACAGTGCATAATATATACTGTAATTCCAATTCACAATAATTAATCTATTAAGTTGTAAAAAAATAGTAATCAATGATACCGTTTCAAAACATTTCCTCTCAATCGGTTCCTTTTTGAAGCTACTTTACCTGCTCCAAGCTTATAGCTGCATCAGAAGTGAATAAACAAGTAAACATAAAACTGGATAGATACATAATAAAATAAATAAATAATTAAGCAACTAAATAAATAAACAAACAAACAATTCAAAAAAAAAGTAGGCAAAGTCGAATATGGAAGAGATCAGCAGAGCTGCTGTCAAATCGATTTTCTCCGTCGAAAAAGAGGAAAGACTGTTTTGCGAGGCTGCTGGAAAAACCCTGGTTACGATGAATGATGAAAGTGAAAGTGGATGTGAAATGTGGTGAAATTAAGCAATCAATTACGTGACTAACAGAAGCAGCCGAGATGGAAGCCGTGGTGAATGGCCTGCCAGCCAGTCAGCCAGCAAGCCAGCAAGCAAGCCAGCAAGCAAGCCAACAAGCCAGCCGGCCAGCGTGTGGCAATTAATTGAAGCCCCGAAACTGTGTGGCAATTTCCCGAATGGAAATCAATGCTGATAAAATTACGTGCTCAGTTTCTAATTCAATCGCCGCAGAAGTTGTTCGACTTAACGCTTCTAAAGAAGTTTTTCGGTTAGTAGTGAATAGGATTTCATGGAACGTAAAAGGCCATCACGGTGGTGAATTAGAGTCATTGAAGGCAGAATTTTTTTAAAGACGTTTTTATGATGCCGAACTGACTTGCTCTTATTTTTCCAAAAGTTGATAATTAGATTGGTAGGGACAAACTATGTGAAATACCGCCCTATAAGAAAGAATCCCGCCCTCCTAGACAAAACCCCGCCCACAACAAGTTTGGAGTGAAGAAGCGAGTGTGTTTCCACTTCATGGACGATTGCGCATGAACTTTCAAAGTAAGTGAAACTATAGGTTTCTTCAAATGGATGGCTCAATGTGAAACCATGGAAGTTTCGGGAAACTAGAATTGGCAGCTTCTACAGGGCACACCAAGCACAGTGGGTGTGGCTAGAAACCGTCTTAAACAGAGCCTACAAAATTGGGCATGCGCTACGTAGGAGTTCTCATTCTGTCACGTACACATCATGCATAGCTTGCCGACTAATAAATAGCCTTCTCTTACTCGAAAAACTCGATCAACCTGTGCTATTCCCAGAAGAACCCAGGAGAAGTACTAGAGCAGCGCTGATTGATGAGATAGCCTCTGCTTTGATTCGAAGAATTAGAAATGAAAAAGTTCTAAGATTTTCGCCGGTCTCACAAATTTGTCAAAATTCCCCCATTGTAAGAAATCCCGTCCTATTTTTTGATGATCGTGTAGGTCCTGCATGGAATACTACAGTAAAAGTAAATAAAAGCGTCGTTTAAATAGAGAGAACTGGTGCCATGTTGTCGTTGTCGATATGTACGAGGTTTTTCACAGACGGACGGATAGAGGGAGGGAGAGTTTGGGGCGAAGAGCAACGGGGTGAGGGAAGCTTCGTGATACCCATGGGAAAACGACGACGATAGCGGCGTCGAAGAATCGACAAGTGCATCTAGCTGTCAACATTTTGCATATTTAATGAAAACAACAAACATTATCCATGAAAATCCACATATTCCCACAAATCCATTAAGAACTTCTATTCGTATGAGCCAATTTTTTTAATCAAAAACCAACCCAATAATGAAGCTCTTCTCAAGATCATTTTACCTTCGATAACTCCGAAAACCCTTCTTAATGGTTCAGAGGAGACATCGACTGTTTTTGTTTGTGCTCGAAATCACTGGCATGGATCGAACTCACGATAGGGTGCACAGATGTGACCGCCGTAACCACTGCGCTAGGTTATCTCCGGTAAAATACTTCACTGAAACCGGTACAAACTATACCATAGAAGAGCACGGTGATAAAGTTAGGGGCGAAATATACATGCAAACACGATAACTCATAAATTTTTTCAGTCGCCTATTGTTTCCTTCTTTAACTTTTCAAAAATATGCTTTCTCCATTTGAAGAATTTTAGAATTAATCTCTATAAAAATCAATAAAGCGAAGTTTTTCTCAATTTTCCTTGTTGTTTAAGGGCCGCTTCATGCTTTCATAGGGTGGATGAGGGGGAGGAGAGGGTGGGGCAAGCAGTCGTTGACGACAGGAGACGCAGTCGTCAGAAGCTATGCGCTGCACCTGCACAGTCGGCGAGAACGGCATCGCTCTTTTTAGTGTTCGGCCTTGATTCTGAGCTTCTCTACAACTCTAAATCAAAAGCATCAGTTCAAAATCTGTCAGAGCTTCAATCATAATATAGGCCACAGTCAAATACTTCAATGATACTGCATGAATGTCAGTTGTATGGCGCACATTGAAACATTGATCCATGCTAACCTCTGCTGTATACTGGGTCATTAAAATATATTCAGGCTGTTAAAAATGCCAAAAAAACATTAAATGACGCAATGAGTAGAGAGAATGAATATTTTGTTGTTTTTATTTTTTGTTAAACTCGTATTTGGTAGGTGTTTCTTTGATTACATGTACCGAGAGACTAATGAGTAGACTATGCATCCAAAATGCTCTCAGGACGCGCCGTGTACTCAACGTCCATCAAAAACCGCAGAAATCTCTCAATGCGAAGTTGAGCACTTACTGAGTCAATTGGGCCAGCCGACAGTGGATCTTTTTATGGCTCGTGACCAACGGATTAAGAAAAATTGTCGAATACCGGTTATGAGCAATTTCGTACTTAATTTATTTTAGCCAATTTACATATGAAAAGCCAGTCACAGTTGCTAAGTGTACCAGTGGTCCCACTTCTCTTTACCCTACTACGTCCATAAGCCTGACATGCTCCCCAGGAAACTAGTCTCCCTGAGCTGGTCACGAGAAAAAAAAAAAACATCCAGAACCCAGTGGCAACGTATTTTTTCCACAAATTAGCGATATCTGATCATGGGTAGTAGTGCGGGCCACATAAATGCTCCCTTGGGCTTCGACTACCAAGGAGGTCGAAAGCTTTTCAAGCCGCTTTAGGGCTTGAAAAGCTCATCCAGTGGCGGACTACTTATATTTATTACTTATCTAATTGCAATTCCCTGTGTAATGTTCCTACGGTAGATATCCCAGTCAACACTTTACTGATTGATGTGTCATATTACATTTATTACAACATAATTACAGTATATTCGACACTATACATGGGGTTTTCTACTACATAGGACTTATGCTAATCAATAACAAATGGTTTATATAACCTTTTTTTATTTCGGTCACCAATACCACCACTATTATTCCTATTATTTTGTAATTATTATTATAACTATATCGAATAGTTAGATTGATAATCTGTTGATAGCTATATTATTAGTTTTATTAGTTTCTATTATAATTATTAAATATTTCACGAATGAATTTCTTGTTTAAAATAACTTTTGACCATGGTTATAATGAAATCTAGTCGCACACGGAAAATAAACTCGTCTTTTTAGCGCAATGGAAAAGCACAGAGCCGAGCTGGCATGGGCACGGTCCGATTCCCAATCAACGCCACCTACCAGCTCCCTCTTGTATGAATCAGCACCTTTATCAGTGGTACTGGTTGCTATTTTAGAAACTTTTTTTTTATAAATTATTAGTCACTCACGTTCCACTGCCGTAGAGGAGAACCTTACATAAATTGCACTGTAAGCACAATGGTTAAAACTTCAAAATGCTCCAAGTTAGTTGTAATCGAATTGAAATCGAAGGGATAGATGCCGAAAAAAAGGTGTGACGCCCAGCACTGATCAATTTGTTCATAATATGAGCTGTTGCTCATATAAGTACATAATGTTGTCCGGTCGGTATCCGGAAATTCTCGAACTAGGAACAGGTTCTAGAGGGAATGATGCAATTTTTAATCCTTTCGACATCCATCGTAAATCAACCTATACAGAACGACTAAGCTAAAATACGAGGGCACTCCAAACCATTTCCTCTCTCACTCAGCACTTCATGAGACTTGTTCGCTCAGAAAGAAGTTGGAGTACGTCAGTGACGGTATCAATTACTTTTGCTTAACCTTGTACCCCAACCGGAAGAGAACTTCACAAAACTATCACAGTATCAACTGCTCACTACTAAAAGATGAAAGGCAGTAATAAATTGGTCAGTACTACCCGATAGTACGACTTAAATGTCTTTCCAACGATGGAATTTCTTCCTTGAAAGGATGCAACACTATGAAATAATCAACTCAATAGTGATCAAAATAATTAAAAAAAATTAATTATCGACGTTTATTCGATGGAAATTGGTCAATGAGAGCGATTTTCTAGCTTCTCAATTGAAGTAATAAGGTCGATCAAAAGTAATCATGCAGGAACACTTCCCCGTGCAACCTGGTAAACATTGGAAATAAACAGCATAGTGGTTGTCGTATATTCTGTCAACAGTTCCGGAAGTTAAATCAGATTTTCGTGAACCTGCGTATATTTTTACATTTGTCGAAGTATGCTATACATCCATTATTGCATACCAATCAATTGTTACCACGATTCTAGGCAGAAGTCTATGCCATGGCGTATCCCATGAGAGGTTACGAATGATTAATCCTTTCCCTCGTTAAACGAGCTCTGCGCCCGACTAGAAATTGCACAGAGTTTCTTAGTGCATTGGAAAAAACAACCGATGGAGCAAATAAGGAAATAAATAAATAATTTAATTAAATTCATCAATAAACAACAAATTTCGAGTCATCGGGCGCGATGGATGGGTGTATGCGATGATGAGAGTACTTCTCAAAAATAGCTAATCAGTGAATGAGAAGCCGTCTAATCCTGCTGAGGAAAAAGTGTGATAGTAAAAAAAGAGTGACTCAATTTGGCCAAATGCGAAAATAGTTAGTCAGAGGATTACTCATGAAGAGTAATATCGATTATTGACAATGGATTCGATCGAAAAATCGATACTGCTTCGGAAATTAGATTGTATGAAGAGAACTGATCAACAAATCAATACCGAGCCGAGAAGTGGAACGACAGCTTGAGTGAGTGGCAGATCTTCTTTAGCCTTGCCTATCTAACCCTACCCTTTCTCTTGGCAGGCCCAGCGCTTCAGGAAGAAAAGGTCACGTCTTCCTTCAATCCTCACATAAAAACCAAATTACTAACAACTGTTCAGCTAACTCACTTAACTCCTTCACAACACGCCATGAACTTGCCCTTGACTAATTAGTTCATATTCGATTATAAGGTAATGGACATAGTACAGTATTTTGTTATCATGCCGTGATGGTTTTCCTTTCAGTTCGAAGCATAAGTAAGGACTCGAAACAAAACAGTCAGAGAATCAAAACAACATTAGTAAATAAACAGATAAAACCGGTCAATAAATCGATACGTGGCCATGTACGAGTGGTTTCAACAAGTGGTAGAGAGAAGCGAGTCAGTCAGTCAGTTTGATAGAAATCATCTCAGTCAGTGTAACATCTGACTCTGTCTCTCGTCGTTGTTCTCGGCCTGACTGACTCATCAAGAACAACCTTAATGCCACAAGTTTTCAGAAAACGCCAATGTGTCACGTCGCGGAAAGAAATGGTGTCAGTGGGAGAATGGCGGAGAGTACGATTTCGAACGATTGACTGACTACTCGAAAAGGATCGATCAATAACCACTCAGGAACGATCGATCAATAGACAGCAAATCAATATGTATGAATACGAGCCGAGAGAAAGGAATGGGCTGAAGTGCAAACCAATTAATTCTTCGAGACGAGACCAAATGCTGCTGGCCGGCTGACTGGGAAAGCCTTCTGATTGACTGTCCAATATTGAGATTGGCTGTCTTTGAGGAAAATTAGTTCAGTTCGATCGATAAATATTAATCGATCGATTTATTTTAATGGCTACATTAAGCACTATTTGAGAGTGAACAAAACCAATGTTTACCCAAGACCTTACCCAAGACTTAAGGGTGAGTCAAAAGGTTGTTTATGTACTCGAAAGCTCGTAGACTACAGTGTACTCACAATCAGTCGCAATCAATATCCGATTTCGATCGATCGATTCTGACGGTGACAAATTTGATCGATACGTCATAAAGAGACTTTACAATTAAAGATTAGTTTAGATCTACCGAATANTCGAAACGGATCAATCAATAACCGCTCGAGAACGATCGATCAATAGACGACAAATCAATATGAATAAATACGAACCGAGAGAAACGAATGGGCTGAAGTGCAAACCAATTAATTGCTCGAGACGAGACCAAATGCTGCTGGCTGGCTGACTGAGGAAAGCCTCCTGTTGACTGTCCAATACTGAGATTAGCTATCGTTGAGGAAGATTAGTTCAAATCGATCAATAAACGATAATCAATCGATTTTGTTCTAATGGCTACATTAAGTACTCTTTGAGAGTAAACAAAAACTAATGTTTACCCGAGACTTAAAGATGATTCAAAAGGTTGTTTATGTACTCGAAAGCTCGTAGTACAGTGAACTCCCACGCAATCAATATTCGATTTTACATCGATCAATTCTTTGAGACAGATTTGATCAATACCTCATAAAGAGGCCTGACAATTGAAATTAGTCCAGATCTACCGAATAAGAAGCCGAACAAGTAATCTCAAAAGGATCTATCGAGGACAGATAATGGATTTGACAAAAATCAATAGTAGACCGAGAACTGGATTACGAAGAATATAAAAACACGTATGAATCAATACTATGACGTCAATTAATCGATAATTTTATTCTCTACTGAATTGCGATGGTTAGATACACCCTCTGATGAGATTATAGAAATAATCATTATAATTATCCATCAATATCAGTCAAAAAAAAGATGAGCAAATAAATTCTAGTAACAATAACTAATCAATAATCGATCAATAGTATATCAGAGTGATTTCTCAAGCTGATAAGATAGTTAAAGAGCCAAGGAGGCAGCGGGAGAAAATTTCAAAAATATGACTCAAGGATAATAGCGATTGTAAAGATGGAACGTTTGTCATTATATTAGGCCATACATAATAAATTTCACCAAAAAATCGATTTTTTGAAAATCGATCGACTATATATAGATATTTTGACCATGACATAAAGAATCATAAAAAAGCTTCANTGTAGGTGAAACTGTTTTCGGAGCAATAGAAATGAGTAGGATAGAATTTTGGAAATCGCAAATTTTATTTGAAAAAATCCAATCAATCCAAATGATAACAAAGGGTTTTAATCAATTAAAATAAAATGTTCTCAATTCCGATTACCTTTTCTTTTTGACAATAAGAAAGTGCAAAGTCGTTAACGATGACCTGATTTTTACAATGCAAAGAAAACCGTAAAAGGAATAAGAGCGTAACAAAACCAAATGAGTTCGACAAATTATCGATTGGTAGTTAATCAACAAAAAAATTTCAAAAAGAGACCTGGATGGTAGTGGGAAACATCATTACCAAAAGCTGTACAGCTCGGTCAAAGGTGGTTGTCTAGCTGGCCTTTTCCCCTTTCATCGGCCTACGACGGCCTATCGCGGGGGATATGATCCTTACGTTGCCACTGGCAACAACACGTCCACGAGCTTACTCACACCCTTGCTAAACCTTGAAGAAAGAGATTTTCCCTCCAGGATTACTATTCAAAATATCCAGTCGCTCTCCCTTTTATACCGAAAATGATCGATAGAAATGAAATTCTTGCAAAGGATCGCGCCACGCACTCTGACTCAACGAGTATTGTGAAGCTCTTAATTTCACATACATTTTTTTCCCTTCAACTTTTTCTATTTCTTTTTTTATTCTGCAAAACATTAGATTTGGATCAATAAAGTTGCTCAGAATTTTTTTCCAAAAGCAATTATTGATGAAATCTTCTCATTCCAAATCTTCTTGGAAATACATTCTTGAAGAACAATTCTACCATTTTTTTACTAAGCTTTCACTAAGTTATGAATCACCTAACTAAACCCGATCAAAGATGGAAGGCCTAGTCGGCCTAGGTGGTATCTAGGCAGATATCCCGAGGCAATATGACTAGTAACGGCACCAGTTCGTCGCACTCTATTCCAAACATCTTGCGAAGACTAAAAGAAAAAAAAGCAACTCTTACACGTGAATAAACAGTACACACATTCTGGGTAGCAACTTACGAATAGTAATGTTAGAACACCAATAAATTAAGAAAAACTTCGTAAACGATGAAGATAATATTGTAAAATCTTTTCTGTTTTGGTGTTTAGAGAGCTTTAAAGGAAGTTCTGCACCTCTGAGAGCAAGGAGGGGACATTCCCAATCAATTCAACCGGTCTACAGGATAAATGCATGGCGCACCATAGGCGAATTTTACTTAGAATGCACGACTGCAAGTGGGATATGTTTTGATCGCTAAATTTACAAAGAATGAGTAAAAGCAAATTGAATGAACACGAGCTATCTCTGGAATGCGCCACATATTTGTATTCCACATGGAGTTGCCGAATCTTAAATAAGCATCCGGTCTATGAAATTGCTATATAATAATCTTAGAATGAAGCAAAAACCATTGTTCGAGGATTCTTGAGACAACGTCGATTCCTACACCACTAAAAGCAGAAGAATGGTAGTTCTAGGTTGTCTATTATAGATGGAGTATGAGCCGGACACGGATCCCAGAACAGTTTGTGTTGCCTCTCTTTTTATTCAGTTCTAGTAAAAATTGATTAATTCCAGTTGATAAAGCTTTTTGCTCTTTTTTTTAACTTTGCCATTCATAAGGAATTTCCATAAGCAGCATTGAAAGCCATTTCATCTGTAGAAGCGGAAGAGACGCGCTATTCATCTTTTCCAACGACATAATTTTCTAAATTTTTCTGATTTCTAAATGCTCTCAAGAAAAAAAGGATAAAGCAAACCACATCAAAGGTGCACAAAAGGTGTCCATGCTCATAAAAATACAAAACAGTGGACATCAACTACGACCAGGCATTCAACCGGGAACGCGGCCCCAACATACCAGTAAAGCGGACCCCGCTCCGAAGTGGGACGGGTAGTGAAGACGAGGAAGGAGAAAAATGATTAAAAATGAAACAAAAAATCGCGGAAGCTGCCGGATAGAGCTATTGAAGGTGGTATACAACAGGATGAAAGTGTAGGATCGATGAATGCCACAAGTAGGCCTGCTTATGTCTTGCTGTCTTTCATCATGGAAATAGGAAAAACTTGAGCAGCTTCACCTTCTCCATCGTCTCTATTCCACTGAGTCGGTTCACGCATGCGCACCCTCACACACACACACATACGCGCACACACATAACGGCGCCTCCACGACCGCTACCACCACCACTCACACATTGGTGTAAAGTAAACATGAAACCACACCCTTGAATCCCCCCTCTACTGCCGCCACCACCGCTACCACCTCGGCAACTTCAATTAGGACGATGTGGTGACGGCATGAAACCGATCGCATGCAGTGGCGGCATCTGCAACCTGCAAAGAACGTTGGAAAACCATTACTTGAAGAGTGCTGCGTTCTATTTCTCGTTAAGTATCTATCAGAATTCTCTTTAGCCACTCCTACTGTGCGCCAGCCATGGGCATCTGTCCAGAACAGTGGTAAGAAATATTAAGTATTTAATATTAAAGCATTTTTGATATCCATCATAATTATTTTTCTTCCAAGAATCAGGGACCAGGTCATGTTCATGTTTGCAACAATGTCGCCCTTACGATTACTTTCTAACTAACCTACGCCAAATGTACCTTTTATACTTTAGGCGATTTTGCCCGATTGGCGATTGAGTACCGTGGAGTAGCTTAGCACTGTAGTCTTAAGGAAACTCTGGACTTAAGCGCCAACTCAGTAGAAACTCAAGCTTTACTTTGTCCGTATGGAATAATATCCAGGGAACAGGAGAACAGCTACAGCTCTTCCCGTTCTTTTGAGAGCCTGTGTAGGATTTACATATGTAAGGGAAAGATAAGAAAGAATGAAAGAAAGTTAGACAACCAGGACTATAGAAAGTGAGCATCAAAGAAGAGGAAAAAGGAAAGGAACAAACAAACTACTCAAGTCAAGAAGCAGTCAAGATTGTAAGTAAATAAATAAGTAAGAGAGGAAAAAGATAGGAAAATGGAAAGGAAGAGAAGAAAGAAAAAAAAGAAAGAGCGAAAGAAAGAAAGAAAGAAAGAAAGAAAGAAAGAAAGAAAGAAAGAAAGAAAGAAAGAAAGAAAGAAAG
>UZAF01016572.1:45442-58074 GCA_900617895.1 Haemonchus placei
TGGCGATTTGTGGGCAGAACTCCAGTCTCGGACGGGACTCGAACCCGTACTTGTCCTTTCCGGGGACCGTGCTCTTATCCCTTACACTACCGAGACCCCGCTTAAAACAGCAGTTAACAAACATCAAGTCAAAATAGATGCCACTGATAGATTATAGGGAAGTGCCTCTTCTTATTCAAGAAGGAAGGTCGTGATGAAAAAAGAATGGAAAACGATTTCGCTCAATGCCATTCTGTCACTCTTCATCTTGTAACCGATTACTTCCAAGTAGATTTTTTCATAAAAAGAGGGTGGGGTGATTGCCAATCCGTCCTTTAGGTAACAAAAAACAGAGCAAAAAACACTTTTGCAGAGTAGGCTCTGTATTCAGCGAAAAGAGTGGAGAAAAAAGAAGAGAGAGAAAATGGGAACCAAAAAGCTGCAGGGATTAGCCTTGTTTAGCAAATCTACAACCAAGTAAAAAATTTGCAAATTCAATTTTTAGGGTTGGGGCCTTTTCCAGTTGAATTCGATTATTGTTGTGTGATTATTCAGTCATTTGAAGATTGAAAGAAGGTGATGTAGTATCAAAAGGGACACTGTCGTACACATGACCCAGTGATCGAACCCCGAATCTAGATTCGTTCAGTAACAAAGTCTTCATCTCTCCCGAGACATTCGATTGCTACCAGACTCGTCCGGGAGGATAAATGCAAGGACTGTGAATCAGTTGACCACTAAAATCATTGTATTGGCACCACACGCATTCAAACCGTCAATCTTATTCGGAGCGGAAGTCGAGTGTGGGGCTTAGCTGAAAAACGCGATTAGCTAACGCCAACAGACTTTTCTTCCTGGGTTTTAGCTGTTGAAAATCCCACACAAAACCCTTATCGGAAACGATTTCTTTCTATTCACCGAAGAAAAATGTCTCAATTGAGAATATGGAAAAGCCACTTGAAAACAAAAACTATCAGGAAGATATCAGGAGACAACGTAGGCGTCTTCGACTTACAGATGACTAACGACTTAGCTGTAATGAGTCTAAATGTCGAGTAGAAGGATTTTATGCTCAATTTTCGGCTCACAGAACGAACACAGAAGGGTGCATGTTTATAATGACGTCATCGTACTTCTTTTCTAATTTTGCACTCTCTTAATGAAAAATCGCATTATTCATTGATAAGCCCCGCCCTCACCTCGATACAAAGGGAAACATTCAGGGTTGAGCAAAAAACTGTAATATGTCCTATATAACATCTACGTAGTAAAAAACTGTGAAAACGAGTTCATATGGGTTCCACCCATTTGCTGAAGGATCAGAGCCTATCCATTCTCACAGCCGTTTGCTTAGTAGTCCGATCAGCTCTATAAGGGCACGTGATCAAAATTTAAAAAGCCTAAACCTTGAATTGATCAGAACGAAGTTCTTGAATTACGAATACACTTTGAAAATAAAACGAGAGAACCTAAGAAAGTGACGATTGAATCGATTTAACCATGTAAGTAAGAATAACTAGGGTCTAGTAGAAGCAAAAAATACTGAAGATCATAAGTATAAATCAAATAGATAGAAAAATCGATCACACTGAAGGACAGCTACTCCACGCTTAAAAAATTTTCATAAAAAATTCTTTTTAAATCATCTGCAAAAAGAATTCTACAAAATCGTCCAGGAGTATTTTTCCATTTGATCCTTGTAAGAAGAAAATCGTTTTTAATTTATTCCAAACTTTTTCTAAAATTTTAAGTAGATAACTAAATAATTTTTCTCTGAATCAAAATCCAAAGAAACTTTGCTTTTGCTTGAAGCATCCTCATAACTCATCTAATTCATCCTAGAACAAACTTTTTACAAGCCATTCAAAGAATATTTCTATTTTTTTTCGAAAAAGCTTCCAATTCGATCTTGAAAATAAGTTTTTGTGATTTATTCTCAGAAACAGACCTCTCTACCTTCTCCAGTTCTAACCACTTACTATCGAATCTACAAGCACTATGGAATAGCCGAAGAATTTGCTAGCTCAAGCGTTTTTCATCTTCTCCGAGCTCCCATTTTAACAACTTTCACTCATTACCTTTTCAAATGTAATTACGTTGTTTACTCAATGAATGAATAAGTGGTTGACCAAAATCAAAACCTGCTACTTAGGATAACAAGTTGTTAATGTAAATTATTACTAGACAATGGCAAAAAAGTAAACGATTGGATGGAAAACACAGAAAGGCATGCATAGACGCAACGGCACACATGGCAACTGAGCTCAGTTCGTGAATACAATAGGGAGAGGTCCGTTAGATCACCAGAGCCGATTTGCTCTACAAGTAACTTTGACTCGGTTACATTTTTTTTGGTCCAAGAACATGAGCAATGGGGTGAAATCTTTATTTTCATCAGTGGACAAACCTAACATGATTTTACCCGAATGTCCCAGTTCCGGGTGAATCTTCTTACAACAGAACGAGCTTTCTGCGCAGCATTTTCGCCAGTTCACGCTTGCTGACTGCCGCCTGAAAAAATTAGTAGAAAAATAATAATAATAATTCGCATTTCAAGCACTCGAATCTGAAAGGGAAGAACTGACCACATCAATTACAAATACATGACTTACTTTGGATGAATACTGTTCATCGGGACGCTGAATTGCGGGTGATGCTACTCGTACATTGCTTACGCCTTCATCGAAAACAGCACGACTTTCTGGTAGAGGATTAGCTATTCTTGGTGCAGCGGCATTCGATGTTGCTCCAGTATCGTACGAATCTTTTGGTTTTTTGGATCTATCGGGGCATTTGCAGTACTCCGCGTCGGCTCCATCACCTCCCGATTTTCCTGCGGGACCAGGGAAACCGTCTGGCCCAGGATCACCTGGTGCTCCCTAGAAAGTAGAAAATATCGACACAAGTTTTACTTATGGGAAGGTCCGAGCTGCTCACCACTGGTCCAGGTGGTCCTTGAGGTCCTGGTTTCATATCATCTCCTCTTTCACCTGGCAATCCTTCGTCTCCAGGCATTCCAGGTGGTCCCATTTCTCCACGAGGTCCTGGTGCTCCTTTAACGGTGCCCTTGGCCGGTTCGCCAGGTGGACCTGAAGACGCATGCCTTTCAAAATGCATTCTATTTGTTATAGTCAGCCCACACGCTGAATGCTGAGATTGTACCCATGGGAACATGTCGTACATCCAATCTGTGGGCCCTCCTATTTTCAGGAAATGCACCTCTTGAAAGTACATCCCCTGAAGAAAAGGGAAGGTCCCATAAACCACATGATCGACAGATTCCCTATGAACAGGAGCTCACCTCGTGGTCCAGAAGCACCGGGTGGACCGGGGTGGCCGGGATCTCCAATTGGTCCAGGCTCTCCATCGTTTCCATTAGAACCAGGCGGTCCTGGAGCTCCCTTTTCGCCCTGCGACAATTGTCATGAACCTTTCAGAAGGCAATTTGATATAAAGGCCTAAGTCACCTTAGCACCCCTGGCTCCTCTCTTTCCCTTGTAGCCAGCCAAGCCTGGTGGTCCTGCTGGACATGGAAGGCATTCACCTCCACTGATACCATTGAGTCCATTTCCTGATCGTCCCGGCTTACCGGGTGTTCCGTTCTGTCCATCAACGCCTAAGCATACGATCACAGCTCATACAATTCATTCAGAAAAAGGATAAATGATACGTTCAGACCTACCCTTTAAGCCTTTACTCCCGGGTGGCCCCTTCGGTCCTGCAGGACAAACTAGTGTCTGCTTTGTTACTGGCTGCTGGTAACCAGGTCTCTCGACCACTTGTTCGGTTTTATCTGAACGGTGTAAGGAAATTTAGCCACGCTCATTCAAGACCTAGTGTACCAACATGATGTCTGTCGTCGAGCCCTGCGGATATTTCCGCCTTCACTGATGAGGTCCTTCCACATGAAGTTCGACATCTCTTCGTAATTGAGTCGTGACTCGAGGAGTTGCTCTTCGATGTTGTTCATCATTACGAACAGTGTCGGTATGGAGGTGACCTGAAGACATACAAAAGTCTCTGTCTGAGATTCCGAACCCCCTGCCTGGCTAAGCTGAAGAAACGAAAGACAACCTAATCTTACCAATGCGACCAGTGAAACTCCTGACATCAGAATCGCTATGTTTGACGTGCGATGCAATATTGGCGGACATTTCTCCTCCATCTGAAAGGAAAGAGGACTTATTATGTATTGACCAGGAAAATTGGCATGGAATTTAGATGTAAGCACAGTTTGAAGAAGAAGTGAAACTCGCCTTTTATACTCCATAACGGCGATTTCCATCTTTGACGCCTACCGGGAGAAATTTCCTATCGAGTAGCCCATCTCGCTCATATGACATACTTTCTCACACATTCTCGCATGAATGAATCTTCATTTTATTCGATCCTGTTTTTAAAGATGAAAGATACAAGTAGTAAAACTACTGGCTGACCCCTTGATACGGATATGTCATGTGGACTTGAGGACTGGACATCGTTCGAGGATGAAAAGACGCCATTGACCACTAAAGTATTCAAATCACGAAGTCATGGTAAAACACTTTGTATTGCTCCAAGATAACATAAAACCCGACAGAGCGAAAAAAGGCTCCTTTAGCGCGACCTCCCGTACTTTCTCAGGCTCTGTTTAGGGAAGGGACCGTTCTGGAAACGGTATGAAAGTTGGCTCAAAGCCCGACTTTGCACAAACACCCTTCAGAAAGAAGATGGTATACGCTACCACAGTAGCACAACTTCATGAGAACGTTCCTTCAAAGGATTAACAAAAGACTTCTCTCATCGTAATTTATTCGCTTGCTATGCAAGCATGCGCTCTTATTCATGGGCTACGGACACTTCTACTGCGTTCTATGAGACTGTAAGTAAAGGAAAAAGAATGAACCGGTACCATTCGTACCGTACCGAATAGCAATTTCGAGCACAAATTACTCATTGAAAAATTTATTCAAGTGGGAGAATATCACATTGTAAATTAAAAGGCACATAAATTCTATTTAACAATGAGAGGCATATTTATTGCTACAGTGGAGTGGTTTCCGGTGAGGTCAACGAAGTGATTTTCAAGTGCTGAGCATACAGCTGGTCCCATCATAGGCCAATACAATTTGGGTGGACCGGATAACTGAATACCTGCAATTTTAACTTTTTTCTTTCAGTAATCATTTCATTTCATTGGAAGAAAGGACAGTGTTTTCTCTTTTCACAGTTCATTTTAATTCATTGAAAGGAAGGATGGTATCCGGAAATTGAATTTGAGAAACTTATCCCTTACCCTTAAACAGCAGAAAAGTTCCCAAATGGATGAACTTTCCGAAAACTTTCAAGTTTACTCACCTCAAAATCTAGGTTGAGTCGTTCCCTTCGCTCTGTTCGGAGGTAGCCAAGACTGATACTTGTATTGAAAGCTTTCATTGCCTCCACTCCACAATGTTCGAGCAATTGTCGCAATACACATACTCTCATCTGGAACACTTGATATGACGGTACTATCGTTGTATGCGGCAACTCAAACAGGCTCAATTCAAACAGACAAGTGCAAATTGCGAACGAAAGACTATTTAGATGGAAAGAGTCCTATTTTAGGCTACTGGCAGTCTACATAGCTACATGTACCAAATAATGCAGTGACTGTCATAAAAACGTAATTTCACGCGGACCTAGCGCCAGGGAATCACCCTAAGAGGAGGAGGGGAAGTCAAAAAAAAATGCTAAGCCGTCGAACAGGATAAGACCAAAAAATTTTCAACAAGTTGGTTGCAAATATAGAGTCGATTGGCTTTCTAAAAGATAGGCCTTGGAATAAGTTAACAATGTCCATTCAAAAGTTACCGTTAATGAACAATTTTCTGAGAAATAGATATGAAATAAATATATTTGGCAGACGGTAGGCGATACAAATTACTCACTTCTCTAAAAAGTCCGCATTTTGATCCTTCCAAAAACGCTATCGAGCTCATCGCTTTCTCAAAAATCTTCAGATCCTCTCTCCTGTCATCCCTGGAACCGTCGAACTTAAGAGAAGGTAATAGAAGTTTCGAACCTCTGTTTTCCAATGTCTCTGAGCATGATTTTATAAACCAGGCATTTTATAAAACTTCATATAATGAACCTGTATGCTTGCATTCATAAACTTCATTAGGCATAAAACACATGATAAATTCGACAATTCGTAAATGAGTGAGGAACATACCCAGTAGTTGCTTTCACCTTCTTCACAGCATTGTCATAAGTATCCGCTATGCGTTGATTGACGCTGTCCCGTAGTGTTGAGTAGGTATTAACTTGCTAAAGCAATGATAGCATTTCTATCACTCAATCATTGTTTCAAGTTTCCAATTTTATTCTGTGGTGCAAGAATCCGACCGTAGCCCCTTCACGGTCACCGCTTTAATTTGCATCAACCTTTGCACACACCCCGAAAGTCAAAGGGCAACAACCTGATTCTTGCAAGTGCGCTGTCACAGCAATGTATCGCTTTAGACATAGAAGATTAAGCTTTTATGGTGCCGACACGGGACGGGAACACTTCTAGGCAATAACTACATTTTATGAACCGTTTGCTAGAGTGTTCATCCAAGATCAAGTTTGAGATTTCATACTCAGCGACGGCGAATATCCGGTCGCAATGAGGCGGTGTTCCAGATTTATTTTCATGGAAGTAATAAAAGAAGGCCGACGGAGGGTGTGCTGAGAACGGTATACTTGAACCCCAACAAAATTTTGTCTTTTCAGATAAACCATATTCAATAACAAATCGAATCATTCTCATGTGCCTACCTCTGAACAGGGTTCAATCCATTTGCTAACATCGTGGCCAACACATGGATAGACTCTCTTGATGAAATCCTTATCTTTACATTCTTTTTCAAACATCATTCTGTAAAGGGCAGATTTCCAAATTCCTTTGCTTTTTTTGTCAGTAAGAAATTTTGGTGTACATACTTTACCTACTTATGGTTTCCGATTTTCTTCAGCTCTGCAACTCGCTTCATAGTCACTTCTATTCCTTCGTATTCAGCACCACAAGTGAGTTGCTTTTCATGCTTAGCGCAGGCCTTCAATACAAAGTATTATTAGGAGAATAAAAGCCTCCAACTTAGGCTATTACGATTGCACACCCAAGAGTGCTATTTACGAATTGAATACATTTTCATTACATGACTCTAGAAAAAGAGCCTAAACTCAATTGAAACCCACAGCTTTGGCAATACGTTCCATGTGATATGGAGGCAGCGTCATAAACAATGCGGTGAACTCTTTCATTCCAGCTTTTTGCAACCAAACAGCATTCGTGACATTGCCGTGTCTTGAATCCTCTTTTGTGATACCAAACGAACAGAACAGAAAAAATCTTTACATCTTTACAGAAAATGAAATATATTGGAAAAAGCTTGGGATTACATACCTGAATGCGTCGTCCTGGACACTGTCTGTCCAATTGCGTTCGATGTTGTTGCATTTCTCAAGACCATCCAAGTAATACGAGTTTCTGAAAAAAATTAACGAGTGTCTCCATAACACAATTTCAATATGAAAAAAAAACTATATAGCGAGCGGAAGACGATATAAAGTTGTCAAAAATGCAGTACTGTAATCAGAAAAGAATAAAGTAGCATGGCAGTTTTCTCAACTAAAAACTTCTACCCTATAATTTTCTAAATCAAACAAAAGCAACTAGCATTCATCGAAACTATATGGCACTGCTTTGAAGCAGAACAGCCATGCTCCAACAATCCAGTTGCTAACTTCAAAATTTGATGACTAATTAGAAACTTGCAATTGAAATGGATCCAGATAATTAAAAATAGTTCGATCGAAAGGACAAAGTACTTAGAGAAGACTTATCCAAAAAAGAGCTGGCTATAAGCTTCACACATCAATGATCACAGACGTTTATCGCGGCCGCAATATAACTGTCATGGTTACCGTAACGTGACGATCACGGTGCCTGATGGTGGGTTTTATGACCCAATCAGCTGCCCACCTCTACACCTTTACGACTTCTGAACAGCCTGTTAGAAAACTTGAAACGCCGCGACAAAGACAGCCTTGTGGGTTGGTTGATGACCTCTAGCGGTTACCCACTATCGATTACGATTAGCAAGAAATTAAAACGAGATTGGTAATCAATGAAAAGATTATGAAAAAATCACCAATATCGTGTTTATACTGAACTTCGTAAACAACCAATAAAACAGTAGCAACGGAGGACACCCACCTTTTTAGATGATCTGTTTCTCCGACAACTTTTTTGACGAATTCGACCTTAGCTGAAAACAAAATCAACTTAAAGTATGATCGATTGAAAAATAAACAGTGAGCAGCCAATTTGGAATACGCCATGCTTTTACCAATTGTTTGAAATCAGCTAAGGTGATGAGGTGGTATTGCATGCAAACCAAGTTAAAACATCCAAACCCTATGCATGACAATGAAAATGCTCTCGCCCGATCAATGATACTCTTTTAGCAGTTCGAACACAGAATAATAGACAGTAGTAATCGTAGCAGCTTCAGAAAACGGAAAGAAGGGAAACTACAATTATCCTGGCGATCCACTTTCTATTGCTCAGCTATCGCATGACAGCAATTCGAACAAACTCTCCTCAGACATGACCTTTATAGCAAAAAAGGAGGGCCTTTTCAAAAAAGGAGCTTACCAGTAAGAATTTAAAAGTATTTCATTTTTCATTATTAGCTCAAAGTTACCAGTTCCGCTGAAATGACTCTTCTCTTGTCACTTGCGAGCGTGCCCCAAAGTACATCTCTTAGTGAAAGACCTCGACAACAAAATTACCCAACTGAGCGGAAAAAAATTCCCTAGAACAGTGAACGTTTTGAATATGATTTTAGCGTCCTTCCGAAATTCCTATTATTTCACAAAAAAATGTCTGCTGCCTAAACTGTTCAATGTGATTGACGTCTTATAGGTGCTAAGCTAATCTATCCTCCAACTTAACTCACTTAGAACTTCATGAACAATCAGTACACAAACTCAACGTTGATACTCAGCTACAGCTAGCTTTGAAGTCAAAAAATATAAGGCAGAAATGACTCTTTTGCTCAGTTCAACTCCAACGGTTCTAACAAAAATACAGAAAACCTGGAATATTAAAAATACAAACAATTGAGAAAACCAACATCTGCTAGAGATATTTGTACCGGTAGGAATTATGGGAGGGTTAAACGGATAATGTCCAAGGAATATTCAAAAGGAATCGGAAGGACCTTTGTAAGTAAAGGGAAATCCGAAATGTAAAAACTTAAGTCGCAGCTAAAGTAACAGCAAAAAGGGCGAAAATTACTGAACTTGGCCGCTCTATAAGTTATTAAATAGGAGAGACAGAACACCCAAGCATCCCCTGATTTATTAATTGATTATTGAAATCCGTGATTATCCCTGGCTTCCAGGCGGGGCGAGAATGATTATGAAGCCAGTGGCAAGGCGGATTAGCTGCCACTCTTGCCCTGCGGCCGGTCGATGTCAGCCACATCGGCATCATCCCTGGAGAAGCCTCGTGTAGCCTAAGCAACCCAACTTCGGCCACTCACTGATGCTTCACGTCTCCCTTATAGCCTGGTTCGAACGCAATACAACAGAATGACCACAAGAAACTAACCTTTTCGCCCAATGTCTCTGACTTCATCGAGTTCTCGCGATGAAACCCCTTCGAAAATCCACGTCGAGACGGTCGGCTTCAGAAGGCCACAGATGATGAGGACGACGATGTCAGGTGTTACACGCATCGCTCGACTGCCGACACTCGTCATCCCGCCCCTCGAAGGTAACCTGCAGTTGATAGCCACAACCACGCCCACATCGACGGCATCACCTACGGCCAGCAACGGAGGCGGTGGTCGTGGCATGCTGTCGATCGACCGTCGGACTGGAATTCTGACAGCGAGAAGGAAAGTCACTCAGAAGGTGAGACTTCTGCGAAAGAAGCGATTTTAGACAATCTTGTTCCTAGAAGTACTGTGATTCCAGGCTCAGCAGATTGATGGCGAGGAAAGAAGGAAGACAACACGAGTGCGACCTGAGTCACTACCTCTGGTATCTTCTACTATACACATTGTTGAACGACTCAATTTCTTGTTCAAAACTGTTTCCAGGTAGTACCAAATGGGTGCATTCGATCAAATGGAAGCAGCACAGGTTCGAAAACGCGACCAACCATTACCGAAATGATCGACAATCAGGAACCTCCTATTCGGTTGCGTGCATTACCACCTCTCCGACACTGTATTGAAAGAAAGAAGAAACCAGCGAGGATCCATCCAATTCTATCGAAACGGGATGATACAACAGGTTAGGCATTACTCGCGTTCATCTGTTTCTATCAGTAGACTAAAAAGGGGCACTTGATTAGGAAAGTCTTTCTAAAAGATCCAACAAAAAAAAAATCTTCAACTCAAACCACACAGAAAGTGGGTANTGATACAGGAAGTGAAGGGCATGAACCAAGAAAATCCTCCATGAATCCAATTGCTTCCGCCAATCTGCAACATGTCTGCAAAATGAAAATGACTGCAGAACATATATCTGATGTCAGTTCATTCACGAGAATGTTTTCAGAATTTCNAAAAAAAAAAATCTTCAACTCAAACCACACAGAAAGTGGGTAGAGTCCAGTGGGTGAGCAGGTGTGTGAGGCGATGTCTCACATTCAGCCTGTCGTCGAATCGATTCGCCAACTATCACCTCTAATGACCATAACGAGGCATCCATTAACGATTATCTCATTGATGCCATATGAAGTGTAAACAGCTATATTCCACAGCATAGTAATTCGGACGGAGCTGTTAGCGCGACAGTTGGGGATGCTGTGCAATCGTGCACTATTAAGACTCGTATCGTCTCCTAACCAATCAGGTGTTTCTTTCGGATCATTCAGTTTTTGGGAGAAAGAACTGGAAACAGTAATCGACAGTACTCGAAAGCTTTTTCCTTTCCGCACTTTTTCAGCCATTACAACGCCATATTCCCAGGAAGGGTCAGAGTTCCCTTACAGTACCTGAACGCTAGAACTATAATAATCCGACCGTAAAACGAGTCTTTTTTAATCGTGAATGAAGTGAATGAATCGTTCTGTCAAAGAGTGAAACAAGAAGGCATGTAGTATTGAAGACCTTACCCATTCAGCATTACTCAAATATCACTTCCGGGATTCTCAAGAGAAAATCACTCATTAAAGATATTTCAGATGCGCAGCAGCCATCTGCAGTCGTTTGCATTGCCCCTCAACTGGGCTCGCTACGTCGGCCAACCCCTGATTCGGAAGAAACCGTTAACCTGGTCACGCCACTTTCTCAACGTACTCCATCAGTAATTGTTGAGCTCGGAATACAGACAGACGACGTACGTTATTTCCTGCCTTTTCAAATTCTCATGACACTTGAATACTTACATAAACGCTTACTCTACACTTGGAAAGAACAAACTTGAACTGATGTAAATGCTGAGCGAAAACCCACGAAAGTCAAGTAAATACTTAATAATTTTGAGAACTGAGAGGTGCCCAACAGAACAGTATAAGGTAGGGGCTAGGCAAGGGCACACCAGTCCCAGAAGCTAGTTGTTGATTATAGTTGAATATAATAGTTCGAAATCAAGTTTTCGTGTTATGAAAACACCCACAAACTCCTTTTGAAAATTATCAATCTTATCGTGTGCTTAAGAAGCACTCAATTTTGTTAGGTTACCCAGCTTCCTAAGCCATTATTCACATCCGGCATTAGTTAAAAAGTGGCATGGAAAGCAAGTAGTTGTCTATCTTAATAATGAACTCAACAAAAGCGAAACAGTCGGCAGAACTTAAAATAAATTGGGATGTAGAAAAAAGAAACCGCCGCCGATTAGTTCATTTTCTTCAGACTAGAGTTTCTAGAGAGAATGAAGTATATTTCTAGAATAATGTTCATGATGTACTCACTTGTCTCATTTCCCTAGCTGAGGATGGAGCTGATCGCTCGAATAAACTGGGCGATTCGATTGCCAAACTTTCGTGGCCGCCCTTATTTCTTTTGTATGATACAGGAAGTGAAGGGCATGAACCAAGAAAATCCTTTATGAATCCAATTGCTTCCATCAATCTGCAACATGAAAATGACTGCAGAACATATATTTGATGTCAGTTCATTCACGAGAATGTTTTCAGAATTTCGACCGAGATATAGCCCTAGTCATTGAGCAACTGGTTACCAGCGCCATATCGAGGGCTATAGAATCGCTTAAGAAAGAGAACGAAATCGCTAGACTTCGACGTCAAGCACAGAGCTACAAGGAACTGTTCAACAAGCTTCACCACTCAACCAAATTCACCATTGAAGAGAAGGTCTCACTTAATTTTCAATTCGAAACATCAACCATCTTGTTATGTTCGCCATAGATTGAAATGGGGCGACATTACCTCTCAATGCCTCCAATTTCGTAGTTTACAATGAGCACCAGAAAAAGTTTGAGTAGACCTCAAAATGAAGAAGTATTTCAATAATAGCTTGAGCTTACTTTCCAAGAAGTGCCCAGAAGAAAAAAACGTCAGGAAGACGCGAACTACTCACGTAAGTTTTTCAGCACCAGCTCCAATACCTTCCCATATTATACAATCATCTACAGTACACCATCTAGGAACGCGAGCAAACAAAAAAAAA
>UZAF01016572.1:64315-75246 GCA_900617895.1 Haemonchus placei
CTGCCTGCGCGCCAGCGCGCCTGCCTGCGGACTATGAAAGCAGCCGTTCAGTACATGAGGAACTGCGACCAGGAGTGTCATCTCAAGTTATTGCTCCACTATTTTCTCTACCTTCATAGAACCTTTAAGAAGAGAGCAACAGTCAAAGAAGAAGTGATCCATCAATTAAGCTTCTAGCAAAAATAACAAGCAACGAAAACATTCAAATGAATTATAATTTATTATAATTTATTTGAATGTTTTCTTTGCTCAAAAATGCTCTTTGCTTGGATGTATTAATTTACAATTATAATTGTATCATTTGAATGCCATGATGTGTCCTTCTTTTGAAAATGTGGAACCTTGTAAGTTATTGATGATAAGGGATCTAGAAAAAATTGAATGAATAAAATAAACAAATAAATAAGTGCTTTTGGCGCTATTTTGCATAACATTCAAACAAATATGACATTTTCCAGCTACAGTGGACCGTGTTTTTATTTCAGATCGCAAAGGCGGTCCTGGAGAAGTTCCAAACCCAAATTCTACCTGGCCTGGTAGCAAACATGATAGCAGGGAGAAATCCCTTTAAAATCCCTCAACAAATGCGATCACCACAGCCACAGCCGGTGGAGGTCCGAAAAATGGCTCTGGTATGGGTAATTCAGTGGCTACCAAACTATTACATTTCCAACAGTTATTAATAAAACGAATATCGATCGTTTTCTTCTCAGTCCTTATTTTTTATTCTTTTTTTCTATCCCACTCGAGTTTCTTTTCGTTTTTTCATTGTTCGCCAAGTTTAAACATCTTTTCCAATCCACTCTCCTCACAAAAATGAAAGAAGTTAAGTGGAAAGTGAGCTCACACTCAGCCAAAACTCAGTGATAAAAGCTATGTTGGAGTATTTTATTAATTATTATTGCTTGAAGCTACTCGATAACTTATTTATTTGTACTTTATTTAATCATCCGTTATAATTATTGGTACTGACAATATTTTTAGTAGTTGTATATTTTAGTCGAACCTTTTTGTAACAGAATTGAATATTAGCTTTCCAGCAATCCCAACAAACAGTCGTGCCAAGTGATGGGCTGCGTCTTTCACACAGGAGTTCCAGGCCTGAAATATTAGACGATGCCAGCTCCGAAGAAGTTCCCAGGCGACGGCTACTGACAAAGCTACGTAGCAGTCCTCGTTTAAGAGCCCTGCTACAGGTGAATGCATAGGAATTATTTTCTGTTTAACACTGTCCTTAATCTAACGCAAATCGGACGCTTCGTTCAGACTTTTCCCTTATTGTAACTTTGCTTTCATTCATAGTTTCGGGCTTCCGCTAGCTGCGCGCTGGTCAAACAGTTCCCGTTCGAACTCTTCTCGATTTCTTGACATCTAACACTGTATAAATAAAATGGACCAATTCGGAAACACGTAGCCAATTCAGAGAGCGTTAAATAATTTTTATGTAAAGAACAGTACCTGTTCAATCAGTGTTGCTAGGAAAAAAGATACCCCTTTTTTCATTAAAATAAATCCCTTGCGTTTTTCCTTATTTTTCCTATGTTGCTCTCGATATACTGTTCGTAAAATATTGATTGAAAACGATACAAAAAGTAATGATTAAGAACCCTGAGGTGGCATCAGCTCTCACCTATAGAAGACTTCGAGACGAACCGATCCAGAGTGGAAGAAGCCTAGCCGGCGACAATGACGTTGACTATGCTGAAAGAGTAGTAAGTATAGTTGTCACTTAATTACAATTAATACCAGTCATTCCATTATTTATTTGTACAAATGTTGATGTTACAAGTCATTTGACTTCACTTTTGAATAGTCTGAAGATGTAAAATTTAGTGTTTTTCATTTTATCAAAAGCCCCATCATACTGTAGAGGATTTGGGCGAGATCCTGTAGTGGTCAGAAAAATGAGTTACATTTAAGCAATAATACAAGCATATAAGACGATAATGAAAGAAATTGGTTAATGAGAAACGAATTGAAAATGCCCGACAACAGACTCACCATCAATTGAGGGGGATGTGAGCTGAGTCAAGCAGCCGCACTGCTTGACAAACCTTTTCTTCGGACGTTTATCGATGAAATCAAGAATAAAATAGAATTCAAGCGCTTGAACAAGACGCATCTGGGAATCTGAAATTCGTTTAAATCCGTATATATTCAGCCAAAGCTCGATACCAAATCGTCACTCGTGCTGGGATTACATGAGATCTTCCAAGATGATGAGGACGACGACAAAAATAAGGAAGACACTGTGAGAGGGACTTTATAATATTAAGCATGAAAGAAGCAATTCCAATATCAAAAGAAGACCAAGACTTTTTTCAGGAAGATAATCATATACGACGATCACCACTCTCACTATCACCAGCCTTTGCTGAATCACTGAAAAGTAACGCGGAAGTGAGAGAAGCTTTGGAAAAGCTCACGTACCGGTTAGTTATGAATTTTTGCTCTGCATATCATGAGCCACCTTTAAACTTTTCTCTTGGAAATAAAGCCATGCCGGTACAAAAAAAATTACCGGGAATCGAGCCGGTGTGCGTAGTAAGGATTCCACATCCAACTGGTGGAAAGTGATTGGGTTGCGACGATTGAAATGATCATGAAAGAAATCCATTTAGAAAACTGAAAAAGCATCAGAAAAAAGACCAGAAAGGTGGTATATTAATTTGCAGGTATAGGTAAAGAACTCTATTCAGGTGGTCAAGATTGTTAAATGAACTGGCAGAATAGAAGTTTAACATGGCGACGTCTGAAGTGGAGGTGGCAATGAAGCCTGGTTATACCACGACTAATTATCGCTTCGACCCAGTCAGCTGCCCCTATTCCCTTCCTAAAATCTATAGTGCACTACAGTAATGTAAACCGTACACTCATCCGATTTACTACAGCGATGTACCCACAGAAACAACTGTATGGATCTCGAACGGGTGCTATCAGGACAGGACCCAAATGGGATTAGAGCTCCTTGCATTGATTCCCATTTGGCAACCTGCACGCCCTTCTTCCTGGCGACTAGGTTTATGTCCGTAATTTCAAATTCAGGGTCGATGATGTCGAACGTTATCTTAAACCGAAGCCACTGATAAAGAACCCGAATCCGCAGCCGGGATTCTTTGTGCCTAGAAGGCTTCCACAGAGGTAAGCCATTGTTCATTGTGCTGGAATTGTTAATAATATTGAGAAAACTCAAAAAAAATCAGACCCCGGAAAATGTTACCACTGATAGTGGGAATCGATCCAGAAGAAGAAAAAGAAGAAATTCGTCGTTCAGGTGATAGTTATCCATCAGGATTTATCAACAGAAAATCAAGGGTAAGATTGTCAGGTTTTTGAACTCTTACGTACATATATCAGAATAAAACTGCTTCTAATGAAAGGAGACTGATTGCAGAATAATTGAAGTTATTTCCAGGTTCTGACAAATTTACAAAACAATCCAAATATTGCACCATTGTTTCTCGACGGGAACCTCGAAGAAGTTCTGGGTGGAAGGTTATTTGCCTTATTATTCATTTTGAGCCATTCGAAACATCAATTTATCTACCATTGGGTTACTTCGATAATTCCTCTCATACAACTCACATACCTTCCATCGTTCGCGGTAACATATTTAGCGGGCTCCGAACAGTGAACCGGTTAAATGATCCAACCATTTGGCCGTAACAACAAGCATTCTGTCATATTAGTACGAGAAATAGACATAAATACGTGGCAAGATTCGATCACTGATTAAAATTAGATCATGTTCTTAAAAGTATCTTTATATTAGGACGTAGGAGTACATGTGAGGTTGACTCATTTTTTTGTTATTGAATAGTCACTTTCCAATAAAACTTCACAAACCGTACAGGCCACTCCCCCCAAAACATAAAGTACTGCTATTTCTGCTTATTTTATTGTACAAATATGTGCAGCTGCGCATTTCAGAGAAATCCTGACAGCTGAACAAAAAGGCAAGCAACGTATCAAGCAAATCAAAGCATTCCCACGACTGTTTGGCACGAAAACTCACAATCCGATCGATGGCAAAGTGTCACAGGTGAGTAGAACTGCATTTACGCTGCAAATCACTTATTCAAATCACTTATTCATATCGATTAAATCGACTTTCAATAGATTCTGATAAGTTTCTGGACTGCAACGATGACAAGCAACATGATTACTCAGGGAACCATGCTGACTTTTTCCATATGAGAAAGCATCCAATTATGTAAATGATTATCAAGGGAGAAAGTGGAAAAAAGCCACCAAATTGAGCTCTTTTCTCAAAAACAAACAGGAATTTTGCAGAAGTGTGCGAGGGATAAGAGAACAGTATAAGACTATAATCCATGGCGTAGAGAGCGACTTGGGTGAAGACCCTTCACTACTCCAGAAGAGCAATAACCTCTGAAAGTTTTTGTAGATAGTCAACCCGATATAGGGTGAAGACGAGGAACCTAACCAGTTGACTTCTGAAGCGACTTTTCGAAATTGCTGCAGTAAGCAAAAGTGGAAATCTTAAAAGTAAATGGCAAGTGTAATCGAGTCAACAATGAAGCCCCTTTTAGTGATTGTTTGGTGAGGAACATAGTCGCTGTAACTTAGAAACAGAAATGAAAAATCTCAAAACAAGAGGAGATCCCTGCCTTCAGGTACGATTAAAAGGACACCTTGGAACAGCTCGCTAAGACAGTACAGATGCCTATACTATCTCTGTAACGAGGCAGTTCGAGCCCCTAGGCAACCACTACGCGCCATTTTGTATTGATTTGGTTCATATTGAGGTCACCAATTTATGGAGTACTCTTCGCAGACAGTGTTAATGAACAATACTCCTACTACTCTTTACAGTTCTTTTTTAACCTAAGGAAACCGATGTAGGAATACTTGGGTGTTTCCAATCGATAAGCTTTCACAGTGCCAAGGTATGCAGTTGTAGATATCTTACAGTATTCGGATTGTATTCAGATCATCGAAGAACGACCGATTCCACCTCTTGACTGGACACCGAAAGGTCGTCACACTCGATTACGATGGGTCGGGGCCACAGAGAAAGAAATTCCCGGGATCGGCGGGCGATTTATTCTACCCTCCTTGGATCCCACTAAGCCAGCTGTCAACACCGCATATTCAACTCAAGGAAGAGCAAGGTGATTTTCTTGAAATAAGTAAACTTAAACCAATCAATGAAAGGAAATAGTTGGTCGAACTATTACTCAAACAGAAAAGAGATTGTAAATCAGAACCAGAAGTATATAAAAAGAAACAAACGCACCTGTTCCAGAGACGAGTGGGACACAATGTTCAAAATCCCAAACAACTGGGAAGCCGGTGATGATGTAGGATTCTCGATGAACACTAAGAGTAAGCGATTCGTCGGTGGTAATGGAGGATTTGACATGCCCGCTGCTCATCTTTGAAAAGATCCATTTACACCTGAGAAAACTCCGTTCATCGAAAAGTCAAGATTTGCTGTAACTTCCATTTCCCTTCACTACCTTCCCGGTCGCTGCTTTACTCGGGAGAGTGAAACTCCCAAAAAACAAATCCCAAGTTTAGTGTGTGAAAGTTTCAACACGAATTCCGTGATTATCCAGGGAGAATTACTTTCTCTTCGAAATCTGCGAAAGAGCAGAGTAAAAGCTACATGGAAACTAAGAAGTTTTTTTAGTAAGAAACTCCTAATCATCCACATTAATAGATAAAATTACGACCCACTTAGAATTAATGAAAAGTGCCCGTCCACTTAGGTGCCACTGCCACTCAACTCAATTAGGGTTTGCATGTCCTACCATCACGTAGGTTAGCCATACCTAGTTCGGCAGTCTCGAAAAGATCGTTAAGACCTGGGTAGATTAGGTCCGAGTTCGAGCTTCCTACTGAGCACATTACTTACTTCACAGTAACTCCTTCATTCCGTGCATTATGGCTGGTACTCCATCCTACCATGTATTACTACTTCAGTAACTGCCGAAGATTGCCTTTCTCATGACAGTTGTACTTCTCTTACGCCTCTTTCCAGCTCCGTACTCACTAGTTGCGACCATACAAGCTTGACTAGGTTATTTATATAATATAATAAGCTCATACTTATAGGCTATAATATAATAATTAATAATAATAGTTAGAATGCTTTATTGTACACTGGCTACGTCATTTATTATGTACAAAATGTTATAATTTGCTGAATAAAGGACTCGTATTTCGGGAATCAAGTGCTTCTGTTAACAGCTCTGTAAGGTTCAAAACAAATAAATGGACAGTCACTGATGGTTAATCAGGAAATAAGGCGATAAAGCAAAATTCATCATAGCTCTCATGATAAAAAGGAAATAACAATGGAAAAGACTGGCGTTTTGCCTCCACGAGTTCACACCTTCGCAGTTAGCACCAAGCCCATCTGGGCACGGTGCAACAGGTAAAGTGTAAACGGGGGAGGCGATTAATTCGTGCGAATCTCATTCTATATCACATAAATGACTACTCAATATTATTTCTTATCAGCAAAGGAAGTCTCAATGTAGAGCCGTATAAACTAAGAGCAGCCGGCTGTAAGCGAAGGTCAAAGGCTACCGTGTAATGTGAGAAGAGCTTAATATAAGCTCTAACAGATTGATGTATAAAATAACAGAAATTCCGAACAGGACACGTCACGAGGAATGTATGCGAAACGATTGCTAAAGAAGCTCTCAAATATCAGTAGAAACCGACTCCAGAAGAGGCGCACTGAGTGTAGATTCATCTACCTGAAAACCGAACAGTAAAAATCGTCCATCGAATAAAAGGCAACAAATATCGAATTGTATTGCATAAATACCTGCATATGGCAAACGTTACTAATATAGAGAATTTCGGTACTTGTTGAGCGATCACAATGAAGTTTTGGTGAAGGGGTCATAAAGTAGTTGGCAGTGCACCTACCCAGTGCAAAACAATTTTAAGAGGTCTTTTCAGCTCGCTATCCTAACCGTGAATGAGTACTTTCTGAACTTTCAGAACTGCTCTACCAGACAGCACAGTTTCTCTGGCAGCCTCAGGAATCATCAGAAAGGCCACTCATTGAAAATCAGAGAAAATCTTTTCGAGGTTAGAACAAGACAACGCGGCCTGCACCGGATTTTCGAAGTATGTGAACGAAAAATGTTCCCACTAAACGCCGGTCCATCTACCGGATATGAAGCGAACTTGAACAGAAAATCTAATCATTCTAGCCACCAATGCGTTCCGTTAATGATCTCTGGTATAACTGACTATATCTTACAGTGACAGTCAAAACTACGCGATTGCGTTTCGCCTTACAGTAGCGCTCAAAGTATTCGGCCAAACTCGGCTTCTTCGGTCGTGCTTTTTCAGTCGTAACTCTTTTCCTACTGGATCTAATCAAGCGAAATTTCGGTACGTACCATAGATGTAGTGTGAAATTTACCACTATCAATCCTGCAATCTGATCATGTTCCAGATATTCCAAAGGGCTTGAACAAAAAATCAATTGGAAACACGATTGATAGCCCTTCTGGAATTTCTTTCCTTTTTGCCATGCCTAAAGTGTACGAGAGCTAATGCCGAACCCAGAAGAGAAGAAAAGTGTACATGAGGTCCGAATAACTGCAGACGTCACAAACTTGCTTTCAGCAAAGTCTACAGACGCCTCCCCATTAGTNTGTGGATATGGCTGCTTTGCAGTCAAGTAGTGTCGGACAGTGTAAAATGTGCTTCAGCTAAACATCAAAATTTTATACGATTTGCTCCACTGATAAAAAAGTTACGGTGCTTGGCCAAATACTTTCGAATGCTACTGTATATGTTTTTTCACCATATGAACTAGTGTAGGATGTCAGAATGGTTTTTCTTCCAACTTCGAAATTAAGAACAATTAAGGGAGAGCAACCAATACCAACAAAAGTCTATCCGCTTTTCTTGGTCAAGAAAAAGGATTTAGAAAGAGAGATCAAGCCTCGATAGATCTGTAGGAATTTCACTCAATCACCTCGCTCTCCGACTCCTCTCCATTTCTCAGCACAGTTCTCGTCAGTGCAGCCAACTTCTCGCGATTTTCTTGTCGTTCCGATGCGGTGAACTTGCGAACAAAAAGTTGCCTCATTAGTCGACCGGTTGCCGTTGACGGTCTATCCACGTGCTCGTTTCGTTTCGGCGTCCACTCATCACTTCCAAACATTGCCTGAAACATGGAGAGGAAGATGACAGAGGAAAAACTGGAATAGCCGCATTTACCATTTCGTACAAAACTATATTTAATAGGAAACTGACCATCTCTTGAGTTTTACTCATCATAACAGCATCGCTGCGACGCCGAAGAGCTCTTCTTCTTCGTCGGGGTCTTTCATCGGGATAACATTTATTTATAAAAGAAATGAACGGCATTGCTGTACCGCCAAGAAAAAGTGTTGTAAAGAGAATGAGGAATAACGTGGTCGTCAAAATGACTGATTTCTTCTCTTTTTCCACTTCCATGTATAATACTAGAGCGAAGCATACAGCACCACGCATGCCTACAAGAAATAGTTTGCTATAAGCTTAGTCATCCCAATTTAAAGACCTGACACGCGAAGGATGTTACTCGCCCCTCAAATTTTCACAACCTTCAAAATTATCCTCACATGTCAAAGGTACTAACCACTGAACCATAAGATGATTTGATTCTTCATAGAAATCTGTACTTCACGACGGCACTTGTTTACTGCATAGGAGATTGGAAAGATATTCAATGCTCGACTGACGAGACATAAAACCTTCAAAACGGTGATAACTCTCATAAAAACTTCTTCTAACAAAATGAGGAAAAAAAGTAATCTACACATCGAGAGGGTAAGATTTTCAAAGAAACTTACTATACACCAAAAAATTAGAGATGGTTGGAAGTTCAATTTGATCGTGAAGAATGCCATGCCGATATATGCAAACGTCGACGTCTCTGAAAAACATTCAATCACCTAAATGTCACTAAAATTTCTTAGAATAACCTCTCTTAGGAAAAACATTCAACTGTATCTGAAGTGTCTAGGTAAAACGGTGACCCAAAATACCTAACACAGAAATAGGGATTACAACCCATGAGGAGCAAATAGAGGATTACCTGCTACAAATGAAATAGTTCGAAAAGTTTGTCGAAATGTTATTTGCGTGACTGGACTGATATTCTGTTGCGTATATTGAGACATTGTTATTCCACAGAACAATATGGCCATAATACCTTAAAAATCGAGCTTTGGAATATCCGTTGAACGAGTAGAACACTATATTAGAATACCTGAGAGTGACAGCGCTTCAGCGAATCCATATGGAATGTAAGCAAATATTAGGAGAAGAGCAAACTCAAGGGATGGAGTTTTTCTGAGATCAACATGCTTGAACAGCTGAAATAAGACACAGCTCGTCAAATGGTTTGGCTGATTCTCAATTTCACTGCATAGGATCGTCAAAATCACAATACAACCACGTACATCACACCTTGATATTCTTGTCCTCGAAAAATGCAGTAACTCTTCTACTTCGAAGTAAAGCTTACCAAAGCACTGAGAAGTCCAATAGCCAGACCAAGCACAGCTGATAGGGTAAACATTGCAAGAAATGTACTTGATACACTGGCAAGAATTTCTGATGGTCCCAGACTGAAAGAGAGCTGATATGTTGCCAAGTTAGNGGAGCAAAAACCTATTGAGTGGTGGATGAGAGTGACGTATAGCAGTTGCTGCCAACACTATAGAAACGGCATCATTCAGCATGGATTCGCCAAACACCAGCATGTACAGTAAGCCCTCGACCTAAAAATTTAGGAACTATATCAAGCTCAGAACAGATGAGGATCAAGGACGTCATCTATTTGAACACGTTTTCCTAGCACAACATCTCGTGAACAAACGAGATATTAATTAAATGAGAAACATTCAATAACACTCTGGCTTTTGGTAATCGAAAGCCAAAAAGCAATAAACGTTTGAATCCTTCTCAAGCTCCTTACTATGGAACATCGAAAAGGAGTAACCGTACCTTCACTGCTTGAAAAATAGCCAGAGTAGCCACCGGATCGACAGCAGATATCGTGGAAGCAAAAGCAAAACATTCGAAAACAGAAAACTCGTAGACTAGATCAGCCTGAAACACAAATTGAAAAAGAAAATTTAGTTTAGGCCCAGGAATACCAGATTCACTTCACAGAGACACTTACTTGACCGAGTATGTATATACAAAATCCAATAACAAGTGCCGATACTGCCGTTCCTAATATGGCAAACGACAAAATCGGACCAATATTTGAGAAAAAGTAGCCTTTGTTAAGATTATATGCATTTTCAAATATTATAGGAGGTAATAAGACTAGGAAAAACACATCTGAAAAGAAAAAAACAATGATAGGCATAACGGTGACAAATCTAAATCGATTAACGAACCGGGGCTTAGAGCCTCTATCTCGCTCCAATCATGATCAGAATAGGAAAGTATCGATCCTACGACCGCTCCTTAAAAACAAATTCAAGCTTCAGCTAATAATTCCTACTGACCTCCAACTGGATGATCAAGATAAAAGGAAAAACTGGCAAATAATGCGGTTAGGAAGCTAATACGTACCCAGAATAACAATTGCAAGACTTTCTGGAATAAATTGAATTCCAGATATTATAAGGAGGTGAACGATCAAAATTGCAAGCACAAGAACAAATAAAATAAAGAAGATCGCCTGAAACAATACATTTGCATGAAGTTGATTCAAGTTCCAGTCAGTGATAGGCAAATTGCAGCTCTATAATTTCTCGATAAGAAAGAACAGTATCTAAGGAGCTGGTCAAAGAGTTCCAATCAGGTTTGCATGACCAGTGAACATTCACTATAGCGAACCATAATAGTAATTCCAACGGTTCTATTAGACGCATATCAGAACTGCTGAACAAAGTACCGAATTCAGATATAAATCAACCATCCCCCCCCCC
>UZAF01016573.1:0-25823 GCA_900617895.1 Haemonchus placei
CTTTATCAACGAATGGCCTCAAGTTATTTTTTACTGTTCCTTCTCAATGCTTCAGAATGCAACGAAACTCAAATTTCTAATTCATAGGACCGATTACAGTTTAACTGAGAAGGCATGATGGGATGCGAAGTGAGCCAGATTGGAACGAAACGTGCATTGGCTCATCTTATAGATGCACGTTCAGAAATGATCAAAACGAAGACTTAAAAGAAGAAGTAAAGGCGGAAAACTCGACATAAAGATGAAGTGGGCAGCCAACACTGAAAAAAGTTGTGAAAACCTGATGGGGAGCGAAACCATTCGTATGAAATACCCTGCGATCACCTTGTCAGTCTACGAAGTTGGATAAAACTAAGGATATTTCATAGATGCACAGTTAAGAAATGATCAAAAGGAAAAATTAAGAGAAGAAATACAGAAGAAAAGAAAACGAATTAGACAACCTATGTAGAAAAAAGGAGTGAAAAGCTGGAAGCTAAAAGGAGCGAATCTACTAATATAAACCCCATGAGAATCACTCTGCTAAGTCTATGAAACTGGATAAAATCAAGCGTAGTGTTACGGTTTTTGCAGTTAGTACGTAATTGCAGGCCGCGAGGAGGTGTGGAAATAGATAGCACCGGAGGTGCCTCGTTTCCGCATATTGATTTGAAAGCATTGGAACTGGTCCAGAAGGAGGGAAAGCAACACAATACCTCCGAATGATACGAAGTACTGCGGAAGCATCACCAAATAATGTACACCCTACAAGAACCATATATCACTGGCCAGAATACTGCTATTCCCTTTCTGATTAGATTTTTGATGTCAAAACTGACGTCTGATGCAAATGCATTAGCTATGTGAGCTTGGTTCGCTTGACGCAGATCGTCGAGCAAGAGAAAGATTATTGGTACCACATCCTCGGTTCACCATCAAAATGGGTTCCGACATACTCTCCTTGGATGAAATCGTGGTCTCAAAGTATGCCATTGGTTGATGCTGCCAGATAGAAAAGCGGCCTAAGCAGGACGTAATGAGTGTTCAAATATGTGTCCGCTGCATGCCACGCACTTTGAACAGGCTGCACCATTCGCAATGAAGCATATGTGTCGAACAAATAATTGTAACACATGATGAGGGTGAAAGATACATTTCTGGTTTTTTGGCTCACTGCGGCCAGCGCTACGCAAAAGCCCTAAATTAGCTGCTCGTACAACTACCCCTCGTATGCCACTTCCGCCGTCATAATCTCGTACATCTTGCACACATCTTTGGAGCATTTTTTCTTGAAACTCAACGATTTTTGCTTCTCTTTTTTGGAATGTTTGTACCAATCGGCACTATAACTTCACCCACATAGTTGTCTCGGAATGATCGTGAACTGTGCTTATATGGGGTCAAAAAACAATTATCCAGCATTTGCCGAAACAGCATTTATATCAAGCCACATAGTTACCCGTCAGCTTCATATGACTTGTTCTATAGCTACGATCACTTTTTGCGGTTGGAACATTTTAGAAATCGCATTTAGATTAACCCATTTATAGATAAAAACAGATATTCTAATGAAANAAAGAGCTACCATGCTGTAAGATACTATGCGCTTATTCTATAAAACAACAAGAATAAACATATTCATAAAAACCCCCTGCAATAAGTAGTCAAACATTTCCCAAGTTGTAGTTCTCATCAACGTCAGACATCCTTAAAAGAAATGAATTTCTCTAATGTACTATAGCAAGGAGTACTAGTCATCAACAAATGTCTACATTGACAATGCTACGTTCGCGCACTGGTTCACGTTACGCAAAGGCTTCTTGCTCAGCTAAACATTTCACCACTTTGAATCATCTGTTACTAACGAAATGCACGAGAATCGTTCACCTCTAACAAATTCTTTTCGAAAATTGAATTTCAGAGCCACCAGGACCGGATCCGCGAAGGCGAGAGTAGTCGAGGGATTTTCGTGAGTTTGTAGAGCATGTCATTCCTATTTGATGAGCGATAAAAATATAGGTAGTTTAACGAACATTCACGAACAAGTGATTTGCAGAGGAGGCAGGTCAACACCGATGAAGGAATGGTCAGAGTAGACATTGATCGATCAAGACACACCGTCGATCGAGATGCTCCATATCATCGTGTATAGCAACGTTATGCATCTCCTTGATTATTATATTATTTATCCGTCGTTTTTGTCGAAGGAATATGGAAAAAATATCCGTCGTTTCTGTAGAACAAGTATAAAAAATGAGTCAAAAAAGAATTCCATGAAAAAGTGCTTCTTTGTAATAAATATTTACAACATGTAGAGTTATGTTCGACGCATCGACTAGCATGAAAACATATCGTGGCACTTCTTCCTTTTGCCAATAATAAGGATTTGTCTTAGTAATTATCTTTTTGGCGTGCTATGGGTCGGTGCCTCCGAGTCGGTTTCTTCCGTAAATGGGGAATGTTTGATGTTTTTAAATATTCTCAGACATGCCATAGAATTGTATGTTCCGTGGGCTTATGATTTTCCTAGCAGGCCTAATCTACCCTCCTATCCTAGGAGTTCGATGATTCATAAGGAGTGTCGACTACAGTATGCTTAGCGGAGTGCTGACTTGTCAGAATTCCAAACTCTCTCAAAGGTGTTCTCTAAGAAAGTATCTAAATACAACAAGAGCATCGAAAATAGAGTAATTGAATTGAAGGATAAGCAATGTTTTACAAGTATTTGGGGTCTGAGTTACATGATAGAGATAGTCTTTTTGTCTAAATGTTAATGGGAGAATCATGTTCAATGACCATGATAAGGCTAATGATTTTGCAAAACAATATCAAAACGATGACAATGAACCCCTAGCATTCGCTTCCACAGTACGTTCTAAAATACAGACATTTCCCTATCAGACCCAAATGGAAAATATGATTTTTCAGTGAGGTGGCCATCCTCGTATTCGATAACACCTGATAAAGTACCTTTTGTATTCGTGAACAATGTTTCTCATGCTATCGCTTTTTTACTTTCTTATTTGTCCAACCAATCTATTATGTACTCATAGGTGCCTCGCCTCTGGAGGCACTCATATGTTACTTCAGTAGGACCAACGCCAGTAACATTGTAGGCGGTCTAAAAATGTCCGAAAAAGTGATGCTTTTTCGGAAATTTCCAACTACAGGCCGATAAGCATTAGATCTATATTCTCAAAACTTTTCGAAAAAATTCTTAAAACTCACATTATCCACTATTTAACTGAGAACAACATAGGACGTCTTCACAACATGGTTTTGTAAAGAGAAGGTCAGTGACTACAAATCTATCAGAGTCGCTCAATGATTTAACGGTAGCCTTAGATAATAGACAGAGTGTGGACATAATCTATTTCGATTTCGCAAAGCGTTCGATAAAGTCATTCACAAGAAGCTGTTGTATAACCCGCAGTTGCTGGGATTCCATGATGAACTTTGCAGATGGATACAGGAGTTTCTCAACAGAGCCATTCAAGTACGTATAAACTCTGCTTACTCTTATGTTTTCAAATGTCAAAGTGGTGTTCCACAAGGTGGAATATTGTCACCATTACTGTTTAATATTTATTTGGCTGGTCTGGAGTGCTGCTCTAGCCATTTTGGTGTCGCTTGCAGACAATATGCTGATGATTCACATGCTGCGATTGATGGACTAATCCAGTGGTCTGAAGAGTGGAAATTCCCCTCTCCCATACGAAGCTTCATATGCGTGTAGGTTCCTCGTACTTCATAAAGGGCATCGAGATCAAGATAGCGAGAGAGGTCACGGATTTGGGCTTCCATTACAATGACAAACTCGAATCTCGTCTCACTGTTGCCATATCTAAGGTATTGCACTATACCGTACCTACCAGATCTTTAAGGAGCACACCACAAAGGATACAATTGTTCTTGTTCTCTACATATAATATAATAAGTCCTATGTCCGTTCGCTAGTGGAAAGTGGGACCGTAGTTTTTTGCCCCAATAAAAAGAAGAACATTATGTTGCTAGTAAGGTTCAGAAATTTCTAATTCGCCGGATAAGTTTTCTGTATTGAAAAATTCATAAGACCGTAGTGAGAAAGGAACATTTCAATATTCTTTCAGAACAGTCTAGGCGCAAGCTCTTTGACTTGTGCATGACACACAAGTTGCTGACAGGCAAATCCGCGGTTTATTTTTCGGATCTCTACTCATTGGTTCTTTCCAAAACAAGGGGTAGTCGGCTCAGATTATCCTTTTCTAAACCCAAAACATCCATAAGAAGGAACTTTTTCACCGTAAGGGCTGGTCTTGCATACTTGCAAACCAGCAAGGCTCTCTGAGCTCCTTCGAACGGAAAGTTGGTAAAAATATTTTACAAGCATAGTCGTTACCTTCTGTTCTCAGAATATGTTGTTCTATCGTAATTTGTTGTGTTGCTGTCGTTGTTTATGTTTTCCTTTTCAACGCTATCTTGTATGGTGCATATGATAAATAAATNACTAAATTAATCACTGAAGACATCGACATTGATCGTTATCAATCAGTCAATAACGAACAATAGAATCGGAGCAAAGTTTGCACCTGACCTTCTCTACCTCCCTAAGGTGTGACAGCTCCACGTCTGAAAGGAGTCAAGCCATTAATAGCTGGTCAATTAATATTGATATATTAATATTGTTAATAATATTGATATTATTAATATTGATAATAATATTGACATTGACTGGTATTATGGCATGAGGGAAGGCGAGCCCGTGCAGATAGATCAGGAAATGATCGACCGTCCAAGAGGCGCAGTTTTAGCGGGAATGATTGGGATGAAAAGAGGACGAGGAGCGTTTCAAATGTCTTTTTGTGTGCAGAACCCAGAAGGAGCCCGAGCTGCGCCTCTCCCCACCCGGCTTCAACTGCCCGAATAAGACGTCTTTGACCCGGCCCAAGGACTTCATCGCCTGGACTCCGAGTATTCTGGTGATCCCGATTTCCATTCATTGTCTTTTATTGTTTCATTTGATTATTATTTTTCCGTTTAAAGTTGTCGTTGTTCGCGTTTCGGATAAACTTATTGTTATCCTCGTGCAACTGTGCTATCCGTTGAATCGTTCTCACTTCGGAAAAACGGGATTCGGTGCTACAGCATACACTGATCGGTAACAATGAATATCATAGTTTCAAAAATTCATCATAATTCCTTTAATCACTTGAAATTTGACAGCTCTATGTCAAAAAAGAGGCAAGCTTTCATTACCTGATCAACAACGCTACGCATTGAAATTGATTGGTACCAACTGATATTATCACGGTACGATACCATTAAATCGAAATAATCCATCATACTACTATTCTCCTTTGATGTTTACGCGTTCTGCATCTACATATCTAAAGGTAGAGGAGCAAGGAGCTTGCAGCAAAAGACAGTAAGGGAAACAAGGCATTCATACGCTTAGCCCTCGGTGTATTTTCTTCGGGATCTGCTTCCACATAAAACTTTCAATCAGAATACTAGTGGCGCTTAAAGTGCGCATGTGGCCTATATGATAAATCTCTGCGGCCAGCCAATGTATAACTCAGTTGTTCCCCTCCCGTGAAAACAGAACGCTTGGTGAAGTGTGTGCCGACCTGGATTTCATATCCGGACTGAGTGCCTAGTATGTATTGCGCACTGCTTGCAAGTAGATACCTCTGCCCAAAGCAGGGACACAAGCATTTGTTGTAATAGTGTGATACAATAAAGTAAATAAAAGCATTGGCGTAGAGCTATTATGTGATGGTTCATAGTTTCACCGAAGTAGATTCGAGAATCGGAATCATGAAAAAGGAACATAGCGCATTGAGTATTCGAAGGAACCGAAGTGTAGTGAAAAGAACCAGTTTAATGACAATCCTCCCTTTTTGCAACGAGAAGGATTTCAAAGTCGCGTGACTGCGTCGTACAGTAAGGGACTGGTAGGTTACTGTACCCCACGTTAGAAGAGTTTTCCTCATCGATGGGACCATTGCCTGGCAGTGAGATCGAAATTGTCGCTTCGCGGCGAGAGAGACGCCGTGGGAATGTAGCAAAGTGCAGCAGCAAGAAGGGAATACATAAACAAAAGAACTAACACTATAATCATGCCAAAAACAATAATCGCCTATCCATTGAGCTATGTGAACAACCCTAGAACCGTAACAACCAAGCGAACGGTTCGCGCGCGGTAAATTGATCACAGAGAACCTACTGCCCGTCTCCCTTGCTCGCTGCTCAGATCGCTGTATTTATCAGGGAACGATCACGAGCCGAATGACCGTTCGACTTGGAGCCTTCGAGACTTGTTTCAGATGCTGATCTCAAACCTGCTTTCCAAACCTGCAGAACTTTGCTCTAAACAAAGTTACAAGGATAGTTTCAGCTGAGACTTGACCTAATCCACCGCAAATAACATGGACGTGCCAGATTCTGCAGCGATGACCTAGAACAGTGATAGTTGTGACGCTTCATGGGCGAGATACTATGGTACAGGTTTTGAAATGGCGATAGTTCTGCATTGCATAGGAATTTCTCCCTGGAACCAGAAATTCCTTTTATATTGGGTTTTATCGCTTTCTACAACCTTACGACGCCTCCAGTTATATCTTCCCATCTGAAACCATGGAAATCGCTACTTATTTATTTATTCATGCGTTCTATGACGCGCTGTATCGAGACATACGGCTGCTTGCGGAAACGATTATACAGACTTAGAGAAAAAGTAAATAATAAACAAAGCAAACAAGATGTAATGAACATAAAGTTGGAACAACTCTTCTCATAAAGCTCAGGATTAGTTAACAAATAATAGAAGTTGATGCGTAACAACAGAGGCCTAGACTAGAGAGTCGCTCGGCGAGCAGTCTTCCTTAGAGCAGAGGCAAAAATGTAGGAATGACACGGTGAGGTCAGAACTCGACCCCAGCGATAGATTTAGGATTCTAGGCTAGGAGGGCACTGGCCTTGAGATCTGTGGGACAAACGCTGCAGAGTAAGCCAGCACCAGCCGACCATGGTGTCCTTCACCACTTGGTATCATGGGAATTTACCGGCACTTCGAGACACGGGTATGCCGGCCACCCACGTGGAACCGGCAAACATGGCCAAATCTGCCGCACATCACCCCATGTCAATCAGACCAGAGGCCTCCTTGCCGCATGATGTATAGGAGTTTCGGTGGTCGTTGTGAAATGAGTCCAATGAGTATCATCCCGACGAAGAAGGAACTAGTAGGGAAGCTACGCTACCTGAGCAACTGAGAGGAGAAAAAGTATAGGGCGACCAACAAATTGACTATGTGCAATGCTGCCTTGAACTGAGAGGAGTTTTGACACGCTAAGACAGATGAAGGCAGTCGCGACAGCTATCGAGTAGTACGTAAAATGAAGCTGTTGTAGCGGAGGTCTTGTGGAATTTGCCCATTTCGTGGCCGAAAAATTGGAAGCCGTCTCGCCGTCCGTTCGAGGGTCGAAACACCCAAAGCATCGATAGCCGAAGTCGCAGTTCTCCCTTAAGTATCTTGAATGCAAGAACCAAGTCAGTTATAATCCTTCTGTGGAAAAGACTCTTCAAATCTAACTTCCGGAGACGAGTTCCATAGGGTGGCAGCGTGCCAGGATAACTCGTACTGGAGAATGCAAGATACGAGTAAAAGTTTTTTGCACTTTTCAAGCTTTTGGATGTCTCTGACCAGGTGTGGGCTCCAAATTGGGCTGCAGTATTCAACAATGGGAAGATCATATGATTTGAAGAGTATGATCCACATGTCAACATCGGCACATTTAATGTTTTTGAGTAAGAGGTAGACCAACTTCAGCGCTTTAATAATAGCCTCGTCCACGTGAGCACTCCAGCTCAAGTTTTTCTATGATACTCAAGTCTTTGATTTGGTCCCTATGCAGTACGTTCTGCTTGCACTGACTTTCAATCTCCATGAAGTTGCCCACCTGAGCATTTTTTCAACGGTCTTAGTTAACGCCACCTAAGCTTCATGCCTTCCTTCCAGCGCACAGATCACTGCTACTTTTATGTCATCGGCAAACCGGCGACAGTAATCCTGTTGTGGGTTTTGAGATGTTCAAGTAAATCGCAAGTGTAAATGAGGAAAAGCAGCGGCGGCAACACCCCTCCCTGTGGGACTCCCAATGGACACTCTCTCAACGCCAAAAAGCTGTCTCCAAAATCGACGCTGAATTTTCACCCTTCCAGATATGATCTAAATAAATCCAAGGTACCATCTCTGATCCCAATACTCTCAAGCCTGGCCAACAGCCTAGAACGACATACTCTACCGAAGGCCTTGCTCAGACCGAAGTAAACTATATCGACATTTTTTCCACTGTTAAGGGCTTCAGTCCAATAGTGAGTACAACTTAGTAATTGCGTACACGCGGGGCATGCCCCTGGGAAAAAGCCATGCTGCTCAGGAGCGGTGAGATTGAGCCTTGTGATCCATAGAAGTATTTCCTTGATGATTTTCTCAAAAATTTTCAGGCGTAGGCAAGATGCTCATGGGTCTGAGGTTTGACGCGAGAAAGCTAGTGGCACTCTTGGAACTAGGAAAGACGAAAGAATTTGTCTATATCGCGGGGATTTGACCTACCAGAGACCTACCAGAAGACTAATGTTGACGATGTGGGCGAAAGGGGCTGCAAGTAATTTGGGTAATATTCGGAAAAAATTTGTGGTATCCCATCAGCTGTGAGTGAGAGTGATAGCTCCAGAGTTCTCAGGTATCTCAGCACCGTGTCTGGGACGATATAGGGCAGCACAAAGCGCTCGGAAGACAATGAAGGCAAGGTCATGGCGCATTCTGCGGGTTTACCATAAACGGTGGCGAAATAGGAAGCGATAGCCTCAGCTTTAGCAACATCAGTTGAATACTTTTTGTCTTCGGAGTCTTCCAAAATTTTATGTGTATTAGAACTCGCTTTGGCCTTTGTGATATAGCCGAAAATCCTTTTCATAAGATTTTCCGTCGCAAGCTTCTTTGTTTTGAGTGCTAAGTACCGCCTGACGTGGAAGTCTAGGTTCTTTGGAATCTCAGCAGATTGCGCACTTTGTGACGGTTGCGATAAGTGGTGAAAAAGTCGATCCCGCTGCTCAAAGAGATTCATGATATGCTCAGGATATCTGTTAGACGCATACTTCTCGAATGAGCAGCGAGGAACATAGCGATCAATTATATCTCGTATTACGGCGGCAAATCGATCGTATGCATCATTGTCATCAATACAGTTATTCAAAATTAGCATCCAGTCAAGACTGGCTAGTTCATGCTTAATTTGTGCCTTGTTAGCGCCTTTGTAATCTCTGTAAAGAATATTCTCACATTTCAGCCGGAGGGAGTGTACTTTAAAAGAAACGATGTTGTGGTCCGATGTTGATAGGGAGGGGGCGTGTGAGGAAACATCAGAGATACACTGCGCACCTGACAAGACAAGATCGAGAGTCCTGTCGTCTCTGATCGGGAAGGTGACATACTGTTGAAGGGAGAAGGTTCTCGAAATAGGTGAGGGTGGCTTTTGTGCCACTGGGTTGGCAGCAGTACGGGTGCGCCAATCAATATCAAGATTAAAATCCCCGACGACGACTGTGTTGTAGGGTATCGATGCAACTAAGTCAGGCATAATTCCAATCAATTGATCATTTTGAATAGAGGTACATAGATCTGGGGGGACGAAAACAAGGAGAAATCTTCGCTCACGAAAACCAGGTAAACATACGCTAGAGCATAGGACATCCGAAATGAGAGAGCTGCAATCAAACACGATTTTCTTAAATAGAAGAAAGTTGTGAAGAAAAACACATACACCTACTCTTGCTCTGGCATGTCTATCTTTTTTGATGAGGGTGTATGGAAACACAGAACAAAGTTCTGAATAAGTGACCTTGCCACTGAGCCAGGACCAAGTTACAAAAATTTTCTGGGTTTAGAAGTTTTTATAAGATAGTGTAGGTGGTGGACTTTATTCACCAGGCTACGAGCTTTCATCAAAAGACAATATGACCAACGATAGGTTGGAGAAACCAGTTTTTCGAATATCGAGCGGAGGGGGTATGTGTGTTTTTACACTTGAAATGTCCGATGCCTTGATAATTTCTCCTTTGTAAACTACATAAACTTCTTTACCATTGCATTCTTTATCATTTAACTCACGAGCTTTGCGTGAATCACGTTCTTTATTGCGCTCATCAATAGTCATTGATCGGCGCACGAACACTGTCCTATAATCCGATATAGCGCGTAGTTGCGAGCCTTGGACAAAGTCTGCAACATGAATCGACGAGAAGAAAACAAACATTCAACGACACGAGGTTTTCCCTCCGCACCTCGGCCCATCCTGTAAATTTCTACAGGATTGGTCTCGATGTCAAGCGAATCATGCATGCCTGTAATGTATTCTCCGTATGTGCTTGACGCAAAGGCGGAGATAATTATTCCTTGACCTCAGGTATACCGTAAAAAACCACTGACTTCTGCCTCTTGTCGCTTTTCACTACGTCCTTAGACACAAAGGCAGCTTACTTAGGGAACGGTCGAGAAGCTGAATGACTTCAGGAGTCTTTGATGCCAGAATTCCATGAATTTCGTTCAGCAGGGTAATACAGTCGTTGACCAGAATAGAATTAGCCAGTTTGTTGACCATAGATTGCGGCTGGGAGCTTGGTCCATTGCTTTATCGGTTGGGAACTGGGGCCATTTCAGCGGATCAATTAGGTTCACCGCTCACAGTGGGAGCGGGAAGGCGAATGTACATACATATATGCACACCATGTTCACAGTAGATGGGTAGTGGCAAGAGGGCGCACTGTCACAAGCGAGTGGTTCAGAGATCGAATTCCAGACCGTTTTTCGCCCAACTCAAGGCTACTCCCAAACCTAGCAGCACAAACATGTAAGTAGACGATTTATATTGAGCGAAGAAGAGAGTCCAGTGTGCACGCAGAAGTTGAGATTATGACCTAATGTGAGGTGATGCGTTAGATCATACTCTGAACAGCTAGAAGAAATGAACATCTAGCGGCTGTAGGGGCCTCACGAAAATAGCAAAGATCTTCATCACGTGCACCCGCTTTTGTGTCACCATTACATATGCACTGGAGAGCCGTACAATTGAACCCGCTGTAAAACCACGAAGAACTTCTGACCAAGGCAGCCATTCAACGAAAAGGTAGGCATAGCAATGAGACAGTGGGTGATTGCAGAAACTAACTCCACAGCCTATCCTCTCTTATCGAGCTTCTTGACGCTAGAGTTTGCAGAGCGTGCATATCGCTGAGAGGTATCATTGTTAACATAAAGAATGGAAAAGATAAAATCCTTAGCGTTGATCATTTCTGCCTTTTCTTCGTTTTACATTAAGAGTGGGGTTTTGAATGCCATCACATCACCGCGCCCCGTTGCGAACATCAAGTGCATATACATGTAAAAAATTGAAGCGATATTTAAGTCCGAATATTTTGTCTTTCAAGCCTTCCAAGATTGCTTAACTTTATTAGGCTAACGTTTCGGCACCTTTGCCTTCGTCAGAGTCACTAAATGGTCTAAAGCACTCGTGGCCCGCTCACCTACACGCTTTAACAGAAGCTCCAAGAACGTTCAACTAAATAGCGAACTCTCAACGATATTGACCGGTATGGATCAAAAAGGCAAAATTAATTACCTTGAAATCCACCGCCAAGGCAGACCGACCACCTCGCACTAGCTTCACTCACAAATAGCGAAACACCTCCCTCTGACCTCATCGCAGTTTAAAGGTCACAGAGGTTGAGGAATGGTGCGAGTTCGCCGGTTGCGGCTACACACTCATCTTTTCTATTCATTTGGGGGTCCTTAGCTGTGATCCAAAGCGCTTCCAGTGTCTTACGCGCCGCGATCTCGGGTTCAAGCGCCAATATGGACACGGAAACGTCAAAGGATAACCCTGCGTGGTTCAAAACCCGATGAGCTCCCAAGGGGGTGTACATTTTTGATCCAGCCAGCCCATTTAGATGTTTCTTGAGCCGAACGCACAAAGGGCGACCTCTTTCTCCCATGTTCTCACATCCACAGCTTTGACAGCGTACAGAGTAGACTACTTCCACCTTCATGCAATCACCCTCTCTGCCATGAGGGCATATCACACAGTTGGGAGTGTTGCATACGGTGTCATGGAGTCGATTGCGAACGAGAAGTTTTTGAAGGGTGTTCGGAGGTATTTCTGTAACTCTTACATCATCTTGAAGACCACACCGACCACGATTGATCGAATCGATCTGCTTACTTCTTCAGAAATGAAAGTCGGACAAAAAGTCGCCCTGTCGGGTTGGGTTTATCATGGACTATTCTGAAGCGATATTGTATGGTCCAGACAGGAAAGATATCATAAAAGGTCAAAAGGTCGTCAAAATGAAATCAACATGAAAGGAATAGTGGCTCTTCAGGAATAAGTCCTATGCGACGTGGTAACCTCGCCACCACAAAATCCGTATCACAGTTTCCCGCAAATGAGGCGTCACGCTTACCACTGCTTTAGGCCACTGCTTAAGAGCGTGGTACACATATGTTATTTGTGTTGCCTTATGTTAGTCTATCCCAAAGTCATCCTCGTAACTCCGTTCGGAGGATCGTTTCATAAATTTGGAGACGAATTTAAGATCAGCATCCGAAAACACGACTAGATGTATAATTATCATTTCGAATGGCCGCTTTGAGTTGGGATCCTCCCCTGGTTAGCACACTGTGTTGCTGTTATCCTGAATCGAACAGAGCCACAGATCTAATCGAACCATGCTCAATTGATTTGCAATCACGATCTGACAGTAGCCGTCCACAGAATTGGTTTTTTGCAATACATCTCCATGAACAGTAATAATGCAATCGTTTCTATTCAGACGCAGACACCCTATCTATCCCTGTCTGGACCATCGAAAGCCGGAATCTTCCTTGAAAAAAAGACCGCTTAATGCTCACCTTCCTCCGACCTCGCGAAACGAGCGTGAGGGTTTCTACGAGGAATCAAAAATGTGTAACATTGCGTCACGGACAATATTCACACGACGTTTAGTTCTCCAACCAGCTCCGGAGGAGGCGAGCAAATCACCAAGGGATAGATAGGCCTCTCACAACACTCATGGATCATTTTGACTTACTGCTTCCGCCATGCCATATAGCCGATATGACTTCACGGGCCAAGACGCTGTAACAAACGAGGGCGCTTCACCGACACAGTCCTCCGACTTCTCAATTGCAACCCCTCGAATATTGCTGACAAGATAGTCTCCTATGCGACTGCAAACTTATCAAAAAAAGACACCATCGGTGTTCGTCTCGAGAGGGAGGTGTTATATCAAACAGAGCTAACAATCTAACACCTGCCTTCCAAGAAGATGTAGGTGCTCGTGGGGTGTGTGATCGAGTATGACTACCAATCTGCATCGCCCTCTTCGAATCGTATATAAGGCCCTGCTTGCATAATTATTCATTCTACAACTCGCTCAAATAAATCTTCTCTTGAAGGAACAGATCACGATAAAAAAAGGTTTCTACGACTCCCTCCCAGGATTACCTAGTGACCCCTAAGGTAGCGGGAAGGACGCTGTCGGGATGAAGAACTCAGTGGGTAGGGCATAATGTGAGCCACACTACCGGATTCGTCGACGTCCATGTCCATTGACCGATGAAATTTCAAAAGGGTGTCGAGGCGACTCAGGTTGCGCTATTTGCACCAGGACCTATATGTTTAGCATGCAATCAGCTGATCGACGAGTGATGAGGGGGTGTTTTTCTCATATTCTGTTACTCTCCGTTACGCTTTTTGCTGCCGCGGTCATCATCCTAGTTTTCTACATTTCGAGTATGAAAGGGTGAGTTATTTTGCTGTTGATCGTGTTTTTGTTGATCTATGCTGGTAATTTTGAATGTACTGAATGGTAGGGCTGTCGTTTACCAAATTTTCCTGAGAGAATCAGATGACGAAGCAGTCTCTGCGTGCCCTGTCTGCCAACGGAAGGAGTGCTCGTCCGCTCGCTGCCTGTTCTCAATTCTTGAGCGCTCTTCAGGAATGGACATGTGAACGGGTACACGAGCCGAGCATGGATTAGAAAGGAAAACCATCTCAACTGATATTTGGATATAGAAGAATGAGAAATGAGAGATAAGTGTGATGTGTAGTTCGCCAAGGAGTGCTAATGGCCGATCAGTTTATGCCCTGAAAGATGTGACACCTTATTTTCGTTGCAGTATCTACGAAACATCTGCACAGAATCCTGACATTGCTAGATTAACTGTGTAACAACCAGGTTTTTTCAATATTCTAAACTTATTCCCTAGGCTACCGTGCAAACAACAACCAACAGTTTGTATCGCAGTTGTAAGCAGTAACGAATGGTACTCTTCCATCTGCGTTCTATCCTTCTGAAATGAGATGCCTATCAAAGAGAGAGCAGGGATAACGACACGAACTAATATCAACCAGTAGTTCGGATCGCTCCTCAAAATGGCTAAAGATTTATTTATTTATTTATTTAGTGACATGTACAGTCAGTGTACGAACACAGCGTACTACAAAAACAAATCACATAAATAATCAAGATCCAAGAGAACCAGGTAGTAAAAGACAGCTGATCAAAGCAAAAGGTATTGAAAGAGAAATAATACCTTATGAAACTTCCACTAAGGCAGAACTAAAAATGAGCCTAACCAGTGTAGCTCTCAAGTATTTTTTCACTGCTCGTTTGAATTGCGACAAAGTTTTGGGCAGGGAGTATTTCTTAACAAATTCCCGAAACTCAGAAGATCCCCGATTAACAAAGAAATTTGCTCTGACGTTGGACCTAGACCGAAGAAAGTAAGGTTTCAAATTATTCCCACGAGTATACGTTGGTTGAAGAGTGAGAGCTCCCTTCAAATCGACAACTGATCTCCCAGAGAGTATTCTAAATAGCATAACAACATCTTGCTTCTTCCTTCTACTAAGAAGTGACTCGATTCCAAGCATCCTATTTCTTGTAGCTGCTCTAGGGATGGATTTATATCAGAAACCCAAAGCCCGAATCAAGACTTTCCTTGTGAAACTATTCTGCACAGCTTCTAATCTAGCAGTCTTTTTTAGTTCGAGTAAAGAATACTTCTGTTCCATATTCAAGAATCGGGCGCACATATATTTTATAAGCTCTTACAAGTATGCAGGGGTCCCTAGTATATAGGCTTCTCAATAGTTAAAAAAGCCTTCTCTCAGCTTTATTTGCTATCGTCATACAATGAGAATCGAACATCAGTTTATGATCAATAATGAAGCCCAGGTCTCTCATTTCCCTCACCTCATTGAGCTGATCACCATCCATAATAATTTGAACCGCGACTATTGCTACCTAAATGCAGAAGTGAAGATTCATCAAGAGCCAAGGGAAGATCCCATACATTAGACCAGCTCACTACCTCAACTATAGCCTCCTGCACTCCTCTTGCATCCTCATCAACCGAGATCGACTTATAAATTTCAATATCATCAGCGAAAACTTTGCAGTTGACGCCGGCCTGCTCCACAACCTTGGGCAAGTCATAGGAGTCCAAGGAATAAGATAAGGGAATAGCCAAGGCTAAAGGCTTCCTTGGGCTCCATAAAGAGAGACCGGTATGTAAACAGCGCACAGAACCTTCCGAGGCAATCCGCGGCGCAGAATTGCATCAGTTGGCCATGATGCCCAGCCGCTACATGCGGGGTTATTGGGTTTACCGAAACTTTGAAACGTGGGTATGCCGACCACCCACGTGGAGGCGGTAGGCTAGGTTAGCGCTGTGGGTGACACAATTGGACGTGAGTGAACAGTGCAGAAGGTCCTCGCCATCCAAGAGTACATGTACAAGTAGAAGCAGACCTTGGACTAGAAATCGAAGAATCGAAGACCAGCAGTGATACGTCGCAATTTGGTTGCTATGTACTAAGCTGAGACTGAACCGCAAGACGAGAAGCGGGAAACACACCCATCGATGCAAGAAGAAAGAAACTAGCACATGTTGGGGATGCCTGGCAGATTTAGAACATTGGACTTTTGATGGCTTTTTTTTTAAATTGAGATGAGTTGTTGAGCGCCAAGGATTGCGTGGGTAAAGACTCCAGTCATTTCGTTATGCGTAAGATATAACTATTCGCTCGAAGTCCTTGATGTCGCCTGCCCATTTTGTGACGCAGAAGTTGAAAGTTACCTCTCCGCCCGCAAGTCGCTCGAAAAGTCCAAAACTGAGACGGCTTTATACGTAACTCCCCTTTTAGAAGGTTGAAAGCTAAAATCAGATCAGTTTCAACACGCCTATGAAACTTACTCTTCAGATTCAGCTTCCAAAGCCGATCTTGGTAGGCCGGCAACGCTTTAGGGTAATCCGCATTTGGGAAAGCTCGATAGAATACTGTTATCGTGAGGGATTTCTGAATTCTCTCAAGTTTTCTTATTATTTAGGGAGGGATTCCAGACAGGGCAGGAAGCACATACATTTTGTAGAGTCTGATCCATTCAGCGACATCAGATGTATGAACACTCCTGAATAGAAGATGAACTAATCTGAGCCCTTTGTATGAAATTTCCTCTACATGGCTGTTCCACTTTAAATCACAACTCAGCATGACACCGAGGTCCTTGACATTTCCCGACCTAGCTACAGGGATTCCGTCTGGGAAATGAACTCAGACGAGCCGAGCTAGAGTAGATGACTATTCCGAGGGTTAACCGTCAGACCCCATCTAGCACACCAGTTAAAGGCACCATTCACGTAATTTAGAGTTATCCGGTATTTCACAAATAGTGATAGTTAAGGTCTACATTAGGACATTGGTAAAGCATAAAACGCGAAAAACAGCGAGAAAAAGAAATATAAACGGTCAATAAAGAGAAAAGGGGTTGGACGAGTTTCATAACGGAAAAACGGCAGTCAAGGGAATTTTCAGGCGAGTAGACAAATGCGACGTAATGTCTGCCATTGCACACAACAAGCTCAAACGGCTGAGTTTGGCGTCTTCGTTAATATTATTTATTCTTCTGACGATATTAAGATTCTGAGATTATTGTGCCTCATCCTTTTGATGACGGCTAAGAATAATTTACTAGAAAGTAGAGCAGAACATTAGTCGAATAGCAGAAATACAGCCGAATACGTGTACCAGAAGGAGGCGGTCGACCAGCTGTCCGTCTCTGGCAATTTGCCAACCAGCTTATCGATTTTCACCAACTTCGCTAAAATGCGAAAGTGGTTAACGGCAATCAGTTCCCGTAGTCAGCCTGGCGAGGGGCGGAGGGCGACCGTGGCTCACTCTCCGGCCCCTTATTGTGCCCTATCCAGACCGTTTTCCGACCTCATTCCTGCACAATTGGTATCAGAGGGGGCGTCGAATACAAATCATGTGCAAATCTCTGAAACCATTTTTTCGTGGACTGTGCCTTTAGACATGTTTTGAACAGCATGCTCTAAAATACTCTGAGCCTCGTTCCGGTCCCGCTCACTGATAGCGATAGATATATTCACATCATCCGGTAAACTGCTACTCGAATCCTAGTTCCAAACTTAATAGAGAGAATGAGATAATGGGTATAAATGAGAAAAGAACTGGGGACAAGATTTCTCCCTGGGGTACGCCTGAAGTACATTTCCCAACAGTAGATATGTATTCGTAGGAATGCACAATCATTTTCCTGTCAGAAAGATAAATTTGAACCAGCGAACTAGCCTTCATTTGACACCTAAGCATCCAATTTTGACCAACAGGCTAGGTATGCCCAGTGTCGGAAGGTTTTGTTAAATGAAAGCACACAACACTAACACTTTGACAAGATTGATGGCTTCAATCCAGTTATGAGAGCATCAAGTAAGTTGTGTGCACGTGGGTGCACCGAGAAGAGAACCGTGTTATTCCAGTAGGGTGCATTTGAGCTTCAATACCCATCCAAGTACTTAGATAGCTATTCACAATCTTCTCCATTGTTTCGAGTAAAGTGGAAAGAACATTAATTGGTCTGAAGTTGAATATCAAGTTGGAGTCATTCGTCTTTGGCAACGGGGTGACAAACGGATGTTTCCAGATTGTAGTGACTTGCCCCAATAATAGGGAAATGTTGTAAATATATATGCGAGAGAGGTGCAGCGAGCTCTTTTCTAGACTCTCGGAAGAACAGTCGAGGTTTACAGTTAGCAGTCAAGGAAAGCCTTGGTTTGAGAGATCAAAGGTGGTTTAAAACCAGTTACGAGCTTATGATAGTTAACTCAAGACTGGGTGCATTCGGATTAAGGGGAGAAAACACTTTGGAAAAAATCCGCAATAGCTTCAGCTTTTTCTCTACTCGTGGAGTACATCTCTAGCAACTTCGAGAATATATGTAACTGTTCTTTGTTTGATTAATTTATTTACATAGTGTGCGAGGTACTTCAAATTACCTTTCTCAGCTAGTCTTTTTACTCTATAGGTTAGGTAGCGTTTAAGGTGATGATCTAGCTTTCTACTGACATCTAGATAGGCAGCAGAATTTCTGGGATCAATATTTCGGTAAAAGATTCGTTTACGTTGCTGCTGGAGATTCAGTGTGCGTCGGGGATAGCTCTTTGGGCGGCTTTTAAGACATTTCCATGGAACAATAAAATCGAGTACTTCGTGAATTAAACAACGGAACCTTCCTTACGTAAACATCGATTTTCAAAACTTGGAAAAGACGGCTAGCCAAACTATGTGCATAAGATGATATGCTATGGCATCCTCGTTCATGCTTTCAAATCTACGTTCAGTCGATGAGTCTCTGATCATCGTACATTTCTTAGGTTGCTGCTCATTAAAAAAGGCGAGCGAGACTATGCTATGATTAGATGAGGAATGGGGCACAGCGGAACAGCCTGAGTACAATAACGTGTTGAAAGCACAACATCCAAAACCTTTCATTGACGCGTGGGGAAGTTAACAAATTTACGGAAGGCGAGTCTGCAGAGTGATTAACCCAATCGATATTCAGGTTCAAATCACCTAATACAGTTGTTGAGATCGGTCTCGTGGAGGCGAGGTCAAAAAAAAACTCGCTGACAAAATCTTATCCTGAACGCGAGTCAAATTAAGTGGAGGTCAAATCGAAAGGAATCTATGCTCCCCATTCGATGGTAGAAAGAGTCAAAGCATATTACATTTGCCATAAGGTTGGGTAAGGAAAACGGATTCTTTCAAAGAGAAGAAGAATATGAGCCAGGGCACACGCTCCTCCACCCTTTTGGGTAGACCTGTATTGCCTAGAATGGAATAAGAGAGATTTCATTGTCGGGAATTCTTCCGTCCAGCCAATCAAGTAAGTAAGCCGAATGCCCATAGGTGACAAAGACTAGAGAAGATTTTCGAGCACTCGATAAAAAGTGAAAGTGAGGAATTTTGTTAGAAAGACTACGGGCATTCAAAAGGATACAAAGGATGGTCAAAGATTGGCTCGAGTAGGGCTGGTCGGAATAACCAGAGGAGAGGTCATGTTATTTCTGACACCAGAAATGTAGGAAGCTTTGACAAGTTCTCCTTCGTCACAGTTAAGATACACTTACAACTATGCTCTTTTTCATTAGGTTCTCGCGCTCGATTGCGCAGATCTTTTACCTTATCCGCTCTTGGTCATCGATTTTCGAAAAAAAATTTTGTGACTAGTTATTTAGTCGAATGTTTCACTTCTGCTTGGGCCAAGTTTCCCCTATTTAAATTCTTTGACTTATATTTTCTCAACCACACAAATAAAAGGTGTTGGCGTCACCAATAAAAAGTGAAGGATCGGGTGCTACTAAAATCGGAGATGGATGAGGGGCATTCGGTTGGTACTACTGGTTAGTGAATAATTCTGTTCAATACGATTACCACTATTGTTAGCTGATCTCGATCTTACTTATTTAGTGTTTCTGTAGGTACCGAATTCAAGGGCGTAGGCACTCCTATGGTCTAAATTCGGGAACCCAAACATTTATCGTCTGTTAAGTTTAGTAGCTACAACTGTTGCGCAGTTTGTCCCCAATGATATACTTCGCACTGAATCTACAACTGTTATTCTTCACTTTCATTCACGTGCTTTTTATTTTTTTCAGTTTGGTTTATTTACGAAAAGGCATACACTATAAAATTTCTATCGTCATTTCAGAAGCCTTAATTAATCTGCATTTTATAGGTTCCCACAAAAAAATGAGTAAATGAAATTCCGCGAATTCAGGCTAGTCGCGTATTGTGACAAACGTGCCCGACGACTCAACTGTGTGACAGACCGCAGAAAATAATAATAGGCACAAGACTAGTGTGCCAGAATCCGGCTCAGCACCTCTGGTCTGCTCGACATATTTTTTTCGATGCAATTTTTTTTGCACTGCGTAACTTAGGCGGTTACTTGCTACGGCCCATCAATGTCGTGATAACCGTTTTGTCTTAAGAATGAGTATGTTTCATACTGCAAATCATTTGAGCTCTCTACTTACAATTAGCCTACCCAAAGCTTACTGACAGCTCGATTAATTTGAAGATGATTTTGTCTGAAGTTTATCAGACTGGCAGCGACGTTCTCTTGCCAGTATGTAAAGAGGTAAATATAAACTATTATATATACTATATTTGCTCTTAAGATCATTTCGGAACTTGTCCCATTAGCTATTAAAAAGGGAGACGATTTCGGGTTTGTTAACATTATTGTTTGATCAAAACTCAAGTAACAATCTGTCACGAAAACCAAACTTGCGTCGCGTCCAATTGCGAGTACGAGCGAATCAGACCGACTTACAAAAGTTAGATGTAGTCACGGAATAAGAACCCTGCCGCTACTCATTCATTAGAAGAATCTCTGGAACATTTAGAAATTGTGCCAGTTTGAGTGCTTCTTAGATATCCCCGTCATAGTCCTACGATAGTTTTCGTTTCCTCGCATTCCCCAAATGCCTAACCCTTCATTCTACCTTGCTGAATCGAATCGAAATGGAGCTACGAGGTTTACCGTTCTACAAGGAAGTACTCCATCGGTGGCATGGAGTGAGTAAGTTTATCTTTATAAGAGTGTATGTTTTTGTACCACTTTGTGTAGTAAATTAGTTCCGAGTAATTTTACTTTACGCGATTTCTGTTCGCTTTTTATTGTTCGCAAATTACTTTGAGATACAATTCATGGTAAGTGTGGCTCCTGGATTTCTTCCCCAGATGAACCCCTAATGGATCCAAAAACGGCTTAGATGGGTCGAAATGAGGGCCCCTAGAACCTGGTTAGTCGACGTACATACAAACCCAAGGCGGACCAGTTCACAGGGCATCGTAAAATCTGTAGAGATTGCACCATTCGCACCGGGACCCACATGTCACACGCAAGCAGCTTACCGTAGCGTATTGTAAGCAGTGGCACACATATGTGGACAGCTCGTCCGAAGACCTCTTCCATGCAACTTTTGTTGTCTCATTTTCGCCCAATCCCCGATTTTATTACTTTTGTTGAAACCTTGTATTTCTATAAACACACCTACATACGAGTTTTCTTTTGCACTATTCCAGACTATGACTTCCAACTCGTCCGAAACTAGATACCCCAAAATTGTCTTGAATTGTGCCTTTAAAAGGTTTGCTAGCAACATCAACAATGTTCCTGAAAGTCAGTTTCTGCATCCAGGATTTGAGGGAAATCGCTTACTGGACGAGAACACGTACGCGAGCCAACTTGAGCTATGACAAGAGAAGTATGCTTAGTCGCAGTGGCCAATCAAGACGATTTTTATGTATACCGCTGTAGGTGGCTTCAGACGCATATCTTAAATCTGCTTTCTGAATCTGCGAAAAAAATTTATAAAACCCGTTTTTTCCTGCTTAATACCGCTGCACCTGAGATTTCTAAACCTCACAAAAGGTTTTTGGGCTCAATGTTGACTTCCTCCCACACATTTTAGAAACACTAGAAGTATTTTCCAAGGAACTTTTCATGCTCTTCACAGACACGGATAGAGATGAAGCCCTGTTCGAGCAAAAAGAAACTATGAGAGAAAACTTGTACTTTTTCTGAAATATAGAGTTTTCGACGTGGCATATTGCCTCGAACTTTGTGACTGGGCCCATGAACTTCCATTTTTGCTAGGGGCCATTCGTGCGTATAAACGAGTAGTTTCATCTCAACCGAATGTCATCTACGGAAGTTGAGAGCCAGTAAGAGACACCCTCAGCTTCAAATTAGTTTTTTTTTTCACCAAATTATGATGTCTTTTGTAGTTGTAATTATTAGGTGCAAGATGAGCGGACCAATTTGTTGGCCTTGGTCAGCGGAGAATAAGGAAGAGTGAGTCATCTAGAGGATATAGGAATCCCGACACACTCACGACATTGGTTTCCTCTGGATGTAGCTGGAAATCGATTATGAAGGCCTCATAAAGGACAACTCCAGAGCGAGTCGTAGGTGATTCTCACCGCCACACCTCATTTACCTTGAGATTTCTTCACAATTATTGGAAAACCATATGGGCTCATAATTATTGTTTCACAGCCTCTTTTTCGAAAATATCAGTCAACTTGTACTGATGGTTTAAAATTGGAGGGAGTATTCCTATAATTTGCGAGACAGTACTCCTTCTTATGAGGGTTTGGTCTGAGTCCGTCAGCCAGTTCCGATGAGTCATTGGACCACCCTGCCGTAAGAGCAGGAAGCAGCCGAAAATTTCTTTACATTGTCTTGGGTAATCGGTGTAGAATGTCATTGGTCACTGATGGAAAAGAAAATTTGTTATTGTATCACTGTCACCCAGCTGCGCCACCGTTGCAATACGCAGCCCCTCCTCGGTTCGATTATCTGTTCAATACAGTCGTAACACACATATCACAGGGAGGAATCGGTTCCGCAGCTTTATTTCCAGTATCGTTTACCAGCAGATTTGAAAAGCAACTGTGGAATCAGCTTTCGGAACTATCTACGATGTTCGAAGTGTCTTCTCGAGTGCCCACCAAGTATCCTTCCCCTGTAGTTTGAACTCTGCGACGCAGTATTTTGAAGAGGTGACGTAGCAATGGCGTGAAGTGAAAGGACGCAGACGCGAAGTGTTGACTGCACCTCGTGACCCTCTGAGATAGACTGCTGAGCACCCGCAACGTTTTCTGCTTTTATACGTTTAAATCATCTGCTCGTATGGGCAGTAGTAGTGTCTCTCTCCACTCTTCTCACGTACAAAACAAGACATAAAGCGAGAAATATGAACTCGACACCCTCGGTCACTATGGTGACATCTCCGCTCTCACATTTCCATGAACTCTTAGAGAATCCGTCGCTGCCATATCCTTTGCAGCTGTGAGAAATGGAGATGAGTATTCGCTTGAAAAAGTGGGCGTGCAAACGCTGAGTTCTGCACTGGTTGCCTGCACATGTAAAACTTTCATTGAATTTGCTAGAGCTAGAAAATTCTTTATGCAGAATTCGTCTAGAGGTTTTTTTCGGTAGGCTTTCCTCTAACGAGTCTTTCCAAGTGTTGACATCGAAGTAACTCTCATTTCCGATCTAATCGTCCTTCAATGAATGTCATTTTCGAACAAATGCATGGATGTCTTTCGTTTTTCGAATGTTGCATCTGTCCTTAATAGCTCATAACAACGTTTTCTTATTTTATATTCTATCCAAATACTTTTTCCGGAATACCTCTTCCCGTTTCAGTACAGTAACTAGACTTGCAGTTTATCTACTAACATTGAGCATTGAACTTTGTCTAAGAAAGTTCAAGACTCTAATGGAATAATCTAAGTATTTTCTCAACGCTCAGTGGATTGATGATCAAAAAAGCTAGAGAGTCTGAAATTTTTTTCCTCATAACCCGCCAATAATTTCTTTTTGACAAGAAAAGGAGAGCTATTCCAGAGCACAATCGCATAAGCGGCTTGAATATCAGCCAATGTTCGACTAGTATGCCCCTCCACAAGGCTTGTACTCCATCTTACCCTGTCCGATGAAACAAAAAACGAAAACGGTGTGGTTGGGATCCGATGCAAATTGGAACAATATGTATATTGCATTTTTTTTGCAACCATTTCGCCACCTGTGCATCACTTTCCAAGGTATATAATTCCGATCTTTCTACTTCATGTGTAGTCAATGAAGTATGCAAATAAGGTGCTCGCTGCAGGCAAGCTGAGTAGCTGACTATTTCGTTCTTGCAATACATGACCGGCTTCCAGCTTCTATTAAGACCGCATCGCCATATGTAATACCAAAGTCTAGCGTTAAAAGGAAACAGCAGTTGCGGCTTTGAGCTGGTTTTTGAGCGTGGCACACTCTCATGGGTACCGGTACAGCTGAAAGCTAAAAGGTAAAGCATTACTGGCAATGTGTCTGTCATTTGTCAGCAAACCAATAGATTTGAAAGTGAACAGTTCTCTTTCGTTTTTTTTTGAATCATCTTTTTATTGGCTTATGAAAATTTCAAGGCCTGCATGCCGCCATAGAGAACCGATCCTGTTTGTCTTCCGACTTTCTCACTTCTTCCATGTTCGTGGCAATTAATCTTCCTTTTCTATTCGCTTTTCGCTCTCTGTTATCTCAATAACTCTTGCCAAAGTTACTGGGCATAATAGTCCGCATAACTATTATCTCGTGAATGCTTGTTCTCTCATCCTTGAGGAGGTTGAGGCTTGAGCTGGTCGTCTATCCTTCAATGCGTTGCGAGTTCGACTCCCATACGGAGTAGCAACGATATTCGAATGACCCCTTTCTCAGCGCATCAACCTTTACCGAACTACAGATGTTCACGTCAATGTTTGATCATTTTCGACATGCATTATCCTTAATACCAGTCGGATCGCCCGCCTTACGCCGGGCCTCATTTCTTACATATAGGGCAGAGAAGGAGAGATAGCCGACCCTACCCGTGTTTAGAAACAGTTTTAGGCGAGAGAATATAGTTTCAACCTAAGACTCAGGAGGGGAGAAGCGTCGGAGGAGGAGGGGGGGGGGGGGGGGGGGGGAGAGGTGGTCAGATGAAAGTGCAAAAAGCTAGGGTAGGGTATAAGTTGAATAGTTAAATGATTCACCCGCACGGTGCTCCTTCCCTAATAAAACATAGGTGCTATGGTCAGGAAACTGATTATTCTCTGCTAAGAATCGTTCCTGAGCACAGCTATGATCCAGTCTCTTAATCTGCGCCCTACTGCTCAATGTTAAAAAAGCGGAGGCCTCCCAACTGCATTTTTGAATAGACATACATAGCACGATGCCAGTACAGATCGAAATCAAAGTTTTGAAGTACTCATTCAATTCCACACTACTCACTTCATTTCACATTACTCTACTCCATTGACCTACCCACCAATTTAGTGCTTTATATTACTTACTTGGATTACTTGGCGACTCGTTGCCAGCTGCGATTGCTCGTGCGCGGGTCCCTACTTCTTTTCCACGATTTTCTATCTTGAGCCAATGTTTTCCAGTGGACTGATACCTTAATTGGATTAGAATCGCAGATATTGTTTCCGTGAGCAAGAGAGTCTCGCCATCGTAGAGGAGGTCGGCCACGAGGCCGTTTCTTCTCGCGTGGTTCCCAGCACACACTTGTTGTACTCCAACGACACCGTCATCGCGCCTTACAGACGTCCAGCAGAGGTGTATTTTGCTTTGTCGATGTGCAGAATAATATCACGAGCTTTAGACAACGAACGTATGTCTTCGTTGTGCAGCCTGTTGAGCCGTTGTTGATGCAAGGTTATCCCGACTATTCGACGCTCGAGGGATATTTGTATCATTCGTGGCTGGTTTTCCAAATTTTTCGTCAGAGACCAAGTTTCGCTTGCGTAGCTCAGGGCTGGTAGCACCGTGGAGTTAAACAGGGTTGCTCGCAACTCGTCGTCCCTATATGTTCGATTACGTTCCTGATCGAGTTA
>UZAF01016573.1:46352-73303 GCA_900617895.1 Haemonchus placei
TTTTTTTTTTTTTCAGCTGCATTCATAAAGACATTTGATAATGGTATTATTATGACTCGACAACATTTGTGAGTACCATTCAAGACATTGAGTGCCTACCGCTTAAATCTTCAATGGGTCATTATTTTTAACATCAACAGCGACAGATCAAGACAAACAGATTCTAATGAAAGGCATAGGCATCGGCACATTTTGAATATCGTTTGCATGCCCTATTGTTCCTCTATCGAGCTTCATGTTCCGGAAAGCATCATTCAGTGTTTTCAGCAAAGGAGTGTGCTGTTTGCCGTTCATCACAACTCGATCATAAAAAGGAGGGGGGCCCGGCATAGGCCGGGCGTCCGACTGTCTCCATATATAGACCGGTAATTTTGTGTGTCTGTTTGTATGCCCGTTTGTGCATCCTTCCTCACGTAGGCACAGCGAAGAGTGCGAATGTCAAGTGAGCGTGATGGGGAAACACTTATCAAATGGGAAGTGAACCGATACTGTTCATATTGGTCCTCTAACAAGTCGTAGGTAAGCGGTAGTGGGCATGTGGTGCGCGCATTAGCGTGCGTAGCCCAACTGGTTGTATATAATGGAAAACATTAGCAGCTTTCAGCGACGATAGCAATTCGATTAGAATTTCGTTCTTTTTCCTAAAAAAGTGCATAAAAAGATTTTCAACTTTTGAAAAGCTTTTAGAACAAGCGCTTGAAAAATCTGTTCTCAAAGACCGAAAATACTTTTCCAACAACCCCAATGACTTAGCATGTTTTCAAAAGAGGACGGTACTCATTTCGATCATAATCTGCTATTTACCTCAACATTTGAATTGTAGAAATGGTACTGCCTTTGCCAGTGTTACTCTCTAAGACAAATTCCCACCCCCCCCCCCCTCTGACCTGTTAACATTATTACATTCACATGCACTCCAAATCGCAGATTGTAAGAACACTAAAAGAACGATTTTATAGTATGAGTTTTCGAAAAAGGAATACGAGATTAGAAATGAAGGGGTCTTGTCTAAGTTTAGCTGACATTTCGATCAAGGATTTCGTTTATCGCCATTCTGTCATCATTTAGCTGCTCCCCGGTCCCGGATTTTTCTCGTCCGATTCAGGGCTTGTGTAAACGATTGAGCGACTGAGTGTAAACTCTATTAGAATACTCCGAGTTCGTAGGTATGATAGCCGGAAGGCGCAGTAGACATACAAATCCCTTCTCAGGACAGATAATCCATTCCTGAGTCTGAAATTTAAAGAAAGGAATCCTCCCATTTAGGCGGACACGGGCGCATATGCTTACCACACTCTATCTATCACCTTTGATCCTAATGGTGATAATCTATTATGAATTCGCTCATGCTCTTTAATGAGTCTTCTGTCGCAGCAACTCTTCTGCAGCCTAGCAACATGAGTTGATCGAAACCTCGAATGATACGAATGTTGTCTAGGTGAGGGTACCCCTGTCTCTCCCGCGCTCGTCGTGTCCGATTGCATACTGTGAAGGAGAAGCTTTGAATTATCAGTGGAGGATTACCTTGATTGCCATGAGACCATGTAGACCTCTGCCACCCATGTTGTCGAAAGGACCTTTTAAATAGATTGACCGAGATTCTCAGATTATTGATGATCGGATCGGTTCTGTAGCAAGTGATAACGGGATAAAGTGAATTTTTTGTTCCCTCATTGATTAGCCTTCCTTGAAGCGTAGTCCTCAAATCTAGCAGCGAGAAATGAAGCAAACCTCTCATTCGTTGCATGATACAGGCTTTTCTCTGTTCCTTTCATGCACCTATCACTCATTTCCTGCCATCTCATTCTATCAGCCATCTTGAGGAACATATTAAAATTTTTTTCAAGACTGAGAAATCCTGTGAGATGATGTGAGAACCACAAATCGCCATCCTTGTGAGACTTTCGCATCGCGTACTGCGGTGATATAATAGCAGTTAACAAAACATCAAGTCGAAACAAGTTATATCATGTAAAGCTTACAGCTTATCGGTTATGTGCTGATACTGGCCGACCGCTTCAACACGTTGTACGTGTGAGTGCTGATAAGCTTTTGCACATAAGCCATTAAGAAGACGAGTGCAAGCGGGGTCTCGGTAGTGTAAGGGGTAAGAGCACGGTCCCCGAAAAGGACAAGTACGGGTTCGAGTCCCGTCCGAGACTTAAGTTTTGTCCACAAATCGCCATCCTGGTGAGACTAACCAGTAAGTTTCTGCGATCCCATCGCACTCAACATCTCCCATCGAAGTGCCAAGGTTTCGATAATACGAACTGCGTGGCTAATCGTGTTTTTCTCGTTTTCTAACAGTAGGGCTCCTTTTCAGCCTATACCATTTGTTATCACTTGTTGTTACCTGTATGCGGTCTCTTCACCCTACGTCACCACCAAAGTGGTAGGGATCCACTGTTGACCCGAAATGCCAAAGTGATTCTGGCCCGTCAACACTCACTTCTTGCCGCCAACATCAGCGTTCCCATATTGTAGCCTTTCTTCCTTTCATTTGAGCATTCTTTGTCAAGGGGAACAGGAGTAAGGGAATTCTGGTAGAACACACACCGACTAAACTACAGACACATAGTGAACGATGTGTTACCAATATGCGTATTCATTTGAAGGGTATTCATTTGAGTAATGCATTGGATATACACTGCATTCACAAATGATACAGCCACTATAAATTTCACTCAAACTCATGTTCCAGGGCACTCCAGGAAAAGGATTGTGCTCTCGGGCTGTGACTTGTAGGTCAACAACGAGTTTCATCTCAATTATACGGGCAATTTTTGCTTCTTTTCTTCGTAAAAGGTCACTTTTATTACGCTGCCAAATGATACAGCCATTGCTCTGATCAATTCATTTAGCAGCTAAATGATAACAAAGAGAAGCAGCAGCGTGATCAATAATCGACTAGGTCATCAGCTCCGAATAAACTTCGAAGAAGAAGCCGGCTTCAAGAAGACCTATTTTCCGTACATGACTTGGTCGTATTCGACGCTTCTCTCGGACTCGTCGCTTGTCTCCTTCGAAAGTAACGAAGGACTTTCGATCGACGATGATGCAACCTATTTCATTATGGAATGCCCACCAGGTGACTCCTATGCCCATCGGAAATGAAAGGGCTTCTGGAACTGCGAGTTACCGTGAATATTGTGGGTCGGCATGATAAATGCGGACAGCCTTCCCCCTGCTCATTCCATTCCATTCCGTGAGTCCCGATGTGGAGCTCTTCAGCAGTTCTTCCGGGGTAAATCCTGGTGTTGAAATCACCGACGATGACCTTCAAGAAAGTATGGTCTTCTCTGTGGTGCCCCTCCAGACCCATACAGAACGCTTCCAGCTCTGCTTATGTTGGCGCCTAATCAACGAAGATTGTTAGTGCTGAGGTTGAGCCACATCTTTTCAATCGTAAACGTCCGATTCGCATTGTTAAGCTTTCGTACGAATCATACTCATGGTCAAATGCCTGTTGGCGTGGACATCTACACCCCCGACGCTTCTGCTGTCGCATGTTCCAAGAAGCAGTTCTTCTCCGGCTCCAAAGTGGCTGCAACGAGCGGCACCTTCTCATCTCAGTCCAGTGACATCGCACTTGATCTTTCTGGCTTGCATCATCGGATTTTCGATGCACTCTTCCGATGCAAGTGTCCGTGCATTGAAAGTACAGATCGCCATCTTAGTCCTTCTCCTTTTAGGCAGCCTGTCGTGGCTCTGAGATTTTAGCAGCCTCTGCCAAGCGGTGCTACCCGGTGCTGACGTATTGGAGACTCCCTCAGATTCAAAGAAATGAGGCCCACTTTTATAACAGTTTTTGGCATATGAATATCCTTGCGCAGATTGCCAGGCTCTAACACGTGGGGGATTCGACTCTTAGCCGTGCGTACGTCCTCCAGTTCCTCTACAACTACCTAATCACATCTTCGAACGGCAAGCCGGTCAATATAAAGCCTCGCATAACCATAAATTATCGAAACTTAGCATTTTAGCACATGATGAATCACTAAGAAACTTGAAACAAAACGGCTTTTCTGCATAAAAAGAGTTGTAAATCGGACACGCTCACACACCGCACGTTTCATACACCCACCGCTTTACGTTGGCAGGGCAGCAGAGGGGGAGGGGGAGGGAGGTCTAAAAACATAGAAGTAGCTAATAGTCTCCAACTTCTCTCTTACTTTGACCTCGGCAGAGTTGTTTATGATTATAATATTCTTGTGCCGTGCGAGGTTGTTAGGTTCAACAGTTTATTGATCAAAGGCCTAATGTTTCAACGTTTCCGTCTTCTTTAACAGCCTGAAGCAACTCGGGACTATTTGCACAGTATCCAAAAAGCGCATTACTCCCTCGCGAATATTACGGCGAATTCATTTGGAAACCCGTAATTTGAAGTGTAATTCATCAAGGTTCCACCGCTCAAGCGGATATGAAATCCGCTGCCGCCACAGGCGACTGTCGTTAGCGAATGAGACTTATCGGCTGTCTCCCTTATACTTGTGATACTTGTGATAAGGAAGATCACGTTATAATGCCACTGACTCACAACTCGCAGTGAGGTAGTAACATACTATGCTATCTTTTGTTATTCACTGCTTGTCGAACAGCCTATTTCGAACTAATAGCTGCTTAATATTGTTATTAGGAATATTCACTATCGTACAACATCTTGCAGTCCAGCTCTGAAAATGCTCCGCTGTACATATAGCATTGCTAACTTTATCGGAGATCAAGGGAAGGCATAGTGGTAGCTTATTTTGGAACGTAGCACGCTGCATATTAGTGCGCGATTTTCTATAACCTTGTGATACCGTATAACTGTGCACAGCAGCTATCTCAAAGTTAAACGTCTGGATTCGAACCGTCCAGCTTCACCCGTGCAGATATTTGTTGCTGTTCTCAACATGTTTCTGACGACTGCTCGCTTAACTGCTTGTGGATGAGCTGATGTAGCGTGACGTGAGATATTCTTAGAACTAGTTTCAAGGTACCACACTAACAACGCCACTGGATACATTGACCTGAGTGTTGAGATGAGGGAGCCAACCGTCACGTGGAACCTCTCGGTTGAATTCAATGTACTGTGACTGTTCATTCATTATACAAAAACACTCGTCCATTTCGAACTGTGTTGATGTTATGATGAAACAGTCATCGATATATCTACAGTACATTAGAGGATTTCGCTCTGGGACCGTTTCTTCAATTCTGCCCATAAAGCACACAGCGAGAACCGGTGCTAGCCATTGTCCCATAGCAAGACCTCCGACTTGAGAAAAGTACTTGTCCGCCCATTCAAAGATGTTGCACGTCAAGCATTCCCTAACCAACGTCTTTATATGCATTTCGGTGAGTCTAAAGGTATTAATAGCATGCCTATCTAGCGTTTCAGATAATACTAGGGCTTACTCGTTTTGGACTTTAGTAAAAGCGAAACGACGTCGAATAATTCGATTACACTACTCTTACCGAGGTTTGAGCCATGTATTAGTTCAAGAAAATGCTTAGATCTGGGCATGTGAGATGGAACCATGGGCAACAGCTGGCTTACAATATTATTGAGAAACCACGAGAGTCCATCAGTTTGTCCCCTCACACAACTAATAATGGGCCGGTTTTTAAATATTTCATTGATGTAGACTGCGCTTCGTTTGAGAAGAGTTTGTTGGTCTTTATGAGCCTATAGAAAACTGGACAGTTCAGACTATCCATTTTGAGTCTACTGACAAACTTCTCGTCAATACCCGCAGATTAGCGATGCTCAACCATATATGATTTAGGCGACTACGCTGTGATAGAAAGCCTTTTTCAGTAATGCGACGGTAAACAGAGGAGTCGCTGAGATGAAGTTCGATTTTGGCTCGGTCAAGTGTTTGAGACACAACGACGAACTCACCACTTTTATCACAAACCGTTATGCGTGGCATTCCATCCGATCTTAGCTCGCGCAATTCCTTCAACCCCTGCCTTCGCTTGTACATTAGGTTGTATTTAGAAGCCTTTTGTTCTGGTTTAGAACAGTCTGGACTCCCGCGGATAATATCTTGAACTCAACTTCAGCCTCGGGCACTGGTTGGGGTTTTTTTCAAAAAATTACGCGGGAATGGGATCTTTTGCCATATATAGCTGCGCGCTATGACACACACTTGGACAGCACTTCCAAACGCCCCTTCCGTGCAACTTTTGTCTTCACATGTTTGTCTAACCCCTAATTTCACCTCATTTTTAAAGCCCTATATTTCTCTTGGTACGCCTACTTCCGCGGTTTCTTCGCCACTTTTACACTAATCTGGACCATCACTTTAATTAACCGTAAACCAGAGATTCCAAAATTATGATGAACCAAGCCTCTAAGTGAATGCCATGCAAGGCTTTTCACATAATAATTACTGTAGATACATTGAATGACCTTCTGTCCAGTTTGTTCGCCTTGCACGTTTTTGACGTGTTGTAGACTTTCTCTTAACGTTGTGAAACCTGTCAGAAACAGATCTCGAAGGAACGCGCATAAAATTCAGCAAGCCGCCGTAACCTCACAGAGCTCGTGGAACCTTATTTTTTGATTATCTCCAGTTTCTCTCTTGCTTAAACCTCAGCATAATTGTTAATTGTTAAAATATTCTTGTGCCGTGCGAGGTCGTCCGGTGGAGCAATTTGTTAAATAAACGCTCTAACGTTTCGACGTTATCGTCTTCTTCAGACACCAAGGCTCCACCGCCCGAGCTGATAAAAAAATCGCCACAGGCAACTGTAAATAACGGAGGTGTCATAGCCACTTGAGCGGAGGAACCTTGGACTCTGAAGAAGACGACAACGTCAAAGTCGAAGCGTTAAGCTGTGCTTTTACCGAAATTTTCCACCTAACAATCTCGCACGGCACAAGAATATTTCATTCATTTACCCTCTAAATTTATAGTTGTTTTTCAACTCAATGTTACATTCCTACCAACCTACTGAAATTGACATCTTCAATGAAAAAGAAATTAAGCTTTGAGTTCGTTGAACAGCCGAAGTTGCAGTTTTTTTCTTTTTGTGCCTAGTGATATAACGCTCTCTGACTTAGGGTGGTCGTTACGATGGCTTTCCTTTCAACTGTTGAAGGATAAATTAATTCTCAGAGAATCCCTTTCTATTTTTCCGGAACCCAAAACATGTATAAGTACAGGGAAGCGTTAAAGGACTGAATCTAATCATCAACAGCTAGGTTGATGAACAGCCATACAATGTCCAGTGCCTACATTAACAGTTCCATTCAATCTCTAATTTGCGAATAAGCCTTCACTTTTGTTTCTTTACTTCGCATGTTTCTTTACTTCATATAATCAAATTAGGAATTGAAGACACACAGTGTTTCAATTCTTTTATGCCGTAGGAAGACCTGCCTGGGGATAAAAGCGGATAAAAATTCGTAGTAGTTTATTTCTTAGAAATATTATAAAGATTTCCCTTTCCTAGCTCACTACTACAATCTGATGAGCTCTCTTCTGCGCTACTCGTATACGCCTGAGCTTCTGATGGAAACGTGCTACAGCTTTACGTTTGGATGTAAGAAGCAAAAGATTTTTTCGCTTGAATTTCTAGGCCTCCGATGATCCCTCCGCTTTGAGTTGAAATAAAGCTTACCTTAGCGAGATACTTCGTGTATTTAGAGAGTGCTCAGTCATTTTGCAGAATCTTGTCTCGAAATCATGCACCACATTCAAAACTTGGGTGAGATTCTTTGCGGTAAGAAGAGATGGAAATTTTTCGACACTGAAGTTGAATTTTGCATGGGCCTCAAACGAGTCCGATATAATTTTGAATCTAGAATTACTCCACAAACGCTGTCAAATTCGGCCAGCATTCGTTCTTAGTTTCGGTGTTATGAGCACGTTATGTTATGTTATGGTATTAGGAGATGAAGTAAGTGGAGTCCATCGACCTTCACTCCCATGGTTGTTTAACATGGTATCGCTCTGCTGAATTGCTCTTTTAACGTTGACGCTTTAATCTTCGAAGAATGGCGAAATCCCGGTCGTGAATTAGCCGTGAAGTCCACAAAGCATGCTATATGTACGATGAGTAGGAACGCCCTGCTTGCCCAAGGTTTCGTTCACCGCTTGTGTCTCGACGGTATCAAAGGCTTTTTAAATAGATGAATGCAAATAATAATGGCATCCTGTATTCTCCTGTATGTATGCAGTATCCTCTATTATCGCGATACTTCAATGAGCCTCGTGAGAGTGTGGATGAGATCTATGTATAGTACTAAACCCTCTCCGAAACCCTGCTTGCTCGCACTGCAGTTTTTAAATATTCTGCCAATCCCGTCAAGGATGACTCGATGAAAAGTTTGAAGATTACAAACAGCAGCTATATCACGCTATAGTAGCCAACATCTTTGGCATCTTCCTTCTTATATAGCAACAGTCTTGCTACTTTTCCACGCAGTGAGCACCTTGCATTTTCCGTGAAGAGCCTAGCCAGGGTTACGACGATAACTGCTGAAAGCCCGTCAGATGTTCTGGTTTAATATTATTAGGATTGAAAGCCGTACAATTCTTAATCAAAGTTATGACATATCGAGTTTTGGAAGGGATTATTGAAAGAACATCATATCAGTCTTGGCTGAGATTGTAGGTAAGCAGGTAGACATGGTGACCGAAAGGACTCTACTGAAAGTCTTAGACCGCCTTCATTGCCTTTCGAGATACAGTGACTGTTCCGCTAAAACGACAAAGGAAAGGCATCTTGGTTCATCTTTCTCCTTAGCAAAGCTCCGGCGTACTTTGCGATCGCTCTTTACAGCCTCCACGGCCAGAACTGCTGCTATTCTCTGTTTTGGATACTCCGTTATCGCTTCTTCGCATAGCTAGTTAGAATGTTTGTTGCTGATTGCCTGTACCCGCGCGACTCCACGTACGCTGCAGTATCAGTTCAAAAATTTGTGAAAAGAAACGCCCTTCGGCTACTCTGCTTTCCTAGCTTTATCATGAAAATTTTCGGCGAGTCAGCAGTATTCTTTATCAATGTTGTCAATGACGGAATCTTTCTAGACACTTGGAAGGAAAGCGAAACTTAGTAGAAGTGTATCTCTATGTTTCCTTTCCTGAGCTTCACAGCTCTCTCTCTCCGCCCACTAAAAAACAGAATCTAACGCGTAGAAGACAATGGGTCCGATCCCGTGTAGAACTTCGGAACAACAGCGACGTGGGTCAGGCCAAACTTTCACTTGAAGGCGATGTGATCTATTTCATTATGAAATGGCCATGAAATGGCCACCAGCTTACACTCAAAGACTTAAGTCGTCTTCAAAGCTGCCTGTGCTCACCGATAGCTTCGGGTCTCTCTTTGTTTCTGATGAGGAGAAAGCCGAAGCCTTAGGTAGCTACTTTGCCAGTGTTTTTTCCTCGGATAACTCTGAGGATGTGGTTCGGGCTAGCAATCAGTTCGGGATTAATCATAGATTGTCTCTGGTTACCTTTCATCCTCAGGATGTTTTCGGAATACTTACTAAGCTCAAGCCGTCCGTTGCTGAACCGTATGATGGCATCCCCCAAATAGTCTTCCGTAAGTGTGCCCGCTCACTAAGCAAACCATTAGCACACATCTTCAACATCTCTTTGCTTCTCGGAAAAGTACCTGACATCTGGAAAGAATCCATAGTTTCAGCCATTCCTAAGACTTCCGGCAGCCGACTGTTATCTGACTTCCGGCCTATTAGCAATTTGCCTACTGCTGCCAAGGTCATGGAGNATATTGCTAAACTAGAGAGAGTCCAGAAAACTTTCACGAGGATAATGTTTCTCAGAAAGTTTCCTGGCACTGATTATAGAATGATCCCTAGTTATGAGGATCGTTTGGAAATGTTCCATTTGATGAGTTTAAAGAACAGGCGTAACATATGTGACCTCACTTTCTGCTTCCGTATTTTACGCAAAGAAGTCAAGCTTAAAGCTAGTAAGTACTGGGTCTTCCGGCCTAGTAGTGCTAGATCTAATGGCTTTTCATTGCAAAGCAAAAGGATAAAGAGATCCAACCAGACCTTAACCTTCAATTCATTCTTTTTCCGGACAGCGAGGTGGCTAGAAAAGCTTCCGCGGGAAGTTCTACAATCGAGCAATGGTAAGGTCTTTAAAGCCAAGCTGAGGAGGCTAAACGTAGCTCAATTGATTGATTTATAAAACTTGCCAATCAATATTATGGCATCATTTACAGGTTCCGTTTTAGGCTGCTATATTTTGTGTTTCGTTTCTGTAGCAGCTACTTCTGTTGCTGTACAAGAGGCAGGCATGTTCCATGGAGCGGTTTTCCCACATTCCTGTTTACTGAATGGCTTCATCCATGGTCTACAAAATGCACTTTCTCAATTCTCCCTACTTCAGGTTTCCTAGTTTTAAAGTCTCTCGACTGGCTCTATGTTCGCCGTCGTCTCTTAGGCATTCGTTGTATATGATCATCTTCTTTCTCGTGTCTACCTATAGGTTGCTTCCTTCTATTTCTTTTCCCTTTTTTTTGATTTTCACTGTTTGATTTCTATTTTTTTTGTTTATTCCGTAGAGTTCTTCCTTAGTGATATTGTACTTGCAGCCCGTCGCAACTGTTACTGTTGCACAGGCCAATCACCGACGCCTGCTTATCTTGATGCTTCTGAGCTAGTGAAATATTCACTGAACCGCTCACTTTTTGCTATTCAGCCAGTAGCTTACAAGCCGGTTCCACGTGGGAAGTTGGCATACCCGTGTGCCGAAGTTCCGGCTTCGTCCTATGACTCCTCTCCCGGAATGAGGGCACCATGGCCAACTGGTGCAGTTACTGGCTATAAGAGCTTCTTCGTTGCACTCTTCATCATTGCAGCATCTGGACATCGGAGTGTCCCAGTGATTTCATATTTTGTCCTCTTATCTTTTCCTATTCTCTTATTGCACAGTAGCTCGGGTGGCTTATTTGCTAGTTGTGGCGCACTCAGTGGAGTGTATGAATAAATAAATAAATAAATAAATAAATAAAAAACGATTACAGTACAGCTCCACTTCTTCGCAGCCTGATATTGGTGGATGGCAACGAACATTGATAGAGCTAGAGATAAGCCACAACTTCTCCGAACGCCTGGTCCGGACTGAAAAGCTTTCGTACAAATCGATGTTCAAGACCAATTGTGTATTAGCAAGGACACCTATATCGACGCTCATTTGTCGCATGTTGCAAGGAACAATGCCTCCGAGTGTAGGAAAGGGCGTGCAGCGAGCGATGCCTTCAGGTCCCTCCGTCTCGGTCAGTCCGATGACGTCGTAACTGACCTTCCTTGCTTGTATCATGAAAACTTCTATACCTTCAGACTGCAAAACACCGTCGCCGTTTTGAAGGGACTCTACTACCCCGGTGCCCTGAGTAGCTCGGTCACACACTTCGCCAGGCGAAAAGCGAATTTGTCGCCTTCTCGACCATCGCCTTTCTCATAAAAGTCGTCTATTACCGTATTCTTCATCTTCGCTAGGGCAGTCTTTGCGAGCTTCTTGGAATTTCTGTAAGTAGCTAGGTCTTCTGAAGCTCGTTTCTTTTTAAAACGCGCTTTTAGACCGCTCCCTTTTGCCTCACGTTCGCTAGACTTCATTGCTCTAGATCCGTGCTTCCTTGTGAATCTACCTCGATTCTCTCCTAGTTTCCCTTGTACATTGTAAGTTAACTTCCACGGCGTTGCGCCAGTACTTCTGAGTCCTTCGAAGTTTTGTGGGATGATCTTCTCACAAGTGTGTGTTGTGTTTCTGTTTCTTTTCCTCCATTGCTTTGGGTTAACGTCTGAGCTTTCTTTTTCGCATAGGTACAGCAGACGGCCAGGTCGCAGGTCGGGGCCAGGGTCCTCTTGTTCCTGACTCCTATCCCTTGCATCCCTTGATCCTTCCTTTTAAGGCATCTTCGTTCACTTCCTACGTGGTCATCCGCTCCTAGGAAAGACAGTCCTCTTGCGGAACTGAACTGTTGGCCTCGTCAGTGCTCAGATAGAATTTATCCTTTCACACTTGAGACAGCCGGCTTGCGGTGCGTGTACGGATTTTATTGCCCTACCCCTCTTTCATGTCTGTCCTCACAGCCATGATTCGATCGCTATTCCTGTTGACAGCGGGGACGGAGTCTTTGGAGATCCTCCCTAGCTTTATTACTAATCCTTTTTGAGACTTTAGACACATTAACTGCGACTTGGTTTCTCCATCAGCTGGTCTGTCATCCCATGTCCGATACTCATAGCGATACCATTTTTGCAATTTTTGCAACGCATGGATTTGCTTCGACAGGAATCAATTCGCGCTCTTTTTAGGTGCAGACTTCATTCTTCTATGGAAGCCAATTCATAGTTCTGTAGCGAAATCGTAGACATTGTAAGCGCTTTGATTCGGGATCGGCTTTTTAACAAAATAATAGTTATAGATTGGTCGGTGAAGTATTCTTCAACGTGAAGAGATCTTGTGCGTAATGGATCGTTCTCAATCTTTGTTTTTATGTGTTTCGATAAATCCCTTAGATTGGGCTCCAGTCATGAAGAACTTCGTCTAAACCAAAGTAGAAATTGAACATTTAAAAAAATCAGAGCTGAACCAGAACAAGAAGATAGGTCTGAGTGGGCGGAACGAAGCGCCATTACTTTGCATATATGTATATATATATATATATTTATTTATTTATTTATTTATTACACGAAATATGCTCGTGTGAACAAAAATAATAAAAGAGCAACCGATGAACAGGAACCAGCTTAACATTGGGCAAATTTGTCAATCAAAATAAGAAAGTAAGAATAAACCCACATTAAAAAAAGAGATTGTGAGACGGCAATTGAAAGAAAAACGAAAAGCCATGAAGGAAAAGGAGGGGCCGGGATATGAGCCTTCTCAACTTGCGTATGTATTTGAGGGAAGTATCTGATCGACAAGGGTTCCGAAAGTGCTTCAATTCATTTCACTTGCTTCAATTCATTCAGTTTCCTACATATTACCTGTAGAATAGGAACTGTTCAGAGGAATGTTGCTAAGAAGTGTTTTAAGAATCTAAATCGTTAACTCTCATGATGACCACTATGGCCCACTCTTATCTACTCTACTTGGTCTCCATCGCGGCATCACCTATCTCGAAGATTTCATTTGCGTCGAAAAACATCGCGAGCACACATCTCGAAACGGGTAATTGTCAAGTCCAGCTGTCGACGGTTAGCTGATGAGGACGTTCATGCTACTGAAGAATGTTTGTTTTTTCAAAACCTCGTATCACTGCTTCTGCTTATCGCTTTCTATTTTTCTTCTTTACAAATTATTCCATAACATGAAATTCACAGTGAGAAAAAACGTATGTGAAGTACGAAAGTGTTCAGAAATGTTGCCACAGGGACAAACGCCTTCCACGCGTCGAAATAACGAGTTTTACTCGGTGATCCCCCCCCCCCCCCCCCCCCCCCCCCCTCTCCCCACTTATCAAAGTTTTCGTAAGAAACCTGCATTGGAAATGGAAATTACATCAATCTTCATAGTAATTGATGCTTTTCAATACACTTCATTGTATGTGGCTTACCTACATTCACAGCTCTTTATAAAATGATACCATTTTTCAGAAATTCCAAGGCTTCACATCTAGCCAAGCGTGTTTTTTGTGAGTAATTCGTATCTGCCTATATTACACATACATATCTTTCCCTGGTCGTTTATTCTCAATCTTATCAGGCTACTTCTATGAGGTTCTTTTTGTTAATGTCTCCCATCCTTTGAATAGTACCTCATTCCCTAATGCAGAATGATTTCATTCTGATGTGATGTTTCAATGGAAAGTTGAACAATTTCAATTCTCCATTCTTGATTCAGCCGAAGAGATGGGGTAGGCAGATCTCAATGCACATTCCTCATTGTCAAGGGGCTATGATGCCCGAAGAAGTTTTTACGACATGCGCTCGATTTCCATACAGAATCAGTACGGCATTCGATTGTTAATAGCCATTTCAGTCTATAATCTTCTGTAATTGTGAAAATATAATAGGATCACAGGATTTATGTGCGATGCGATTGCTGACGTAACCGTTAAGTGGTTCTCCTACTTGCCCAGTTTGTGGACAAGTTGAAACATTACTTAACGGTTATGTGTGCAGTTTTCTTCATTTGATTGCTCTCCTCGTAGTCAATAGCCTCATATTTCGAAGGGGTTATTTCCATAGGTGAGCCTTTTGTTACGAGTCACGACCCAAGCATGTGTGTTCCAATGCGTTAACACCGAGACCTTTGTTGTTAGAGCGCTACTATAGCTGTGCATGGCGATACACAGCACAGTTGGCTATTCAATTTTCTCTCGCGGCACATCACGCCCCTTGCTATGACACTAACATTCAAAGAAGCGATTTTTTGGGCTCTGCCTTTCTATGTGTAAATACATGACCGTATCAGAAGTGCTATCAGGTTTAAATCTCCCGTGCTTTCATCATTGCGTGTGCTAATTGTGATAAATACCCTGTTTTCTAATTCCTCATATGTTTTCATAAACTTTAATGTTGATTCGATCGAACCGCTTTATGACTTGCTGATTTATAGATTTCGATGATCTTTTCTTCTGTATAGTTCTGGATTATCGAATTAGTTTATGAGTAACAGAAGTGGCTGTGGACTTAAACCGTGCCAAATTAATGATCTGAGGATGTTTATCGAATGTGAGCCGAATTCCCTTGAAGGGTATTCCTGCGCTCCGTCCGCTAAATGGTGAAGTTATACACGAAAAAGATCTTGGCTATTTTAAAATTCAATCGTATAGAATTGCTTCCATCTCCTTCCCTTTTCACCGCTTCCATTCACTTATTTTTTGTCGAAATGAAATCGTTTACATTTAGAATAGCTTCGTCTCGGATTATGCAGCCCGTTTAGCAGATTAAATCGGGTGTCTAATTTTCTACAAATCGTCCTTGCAGGTTCAGTCATCTTTTTCTTAATGCTTGAATACCAATAATCCCATTCGAAGTATCTGCGCTGAAGGCGTAATTATGTCCAAGTGCCTCTCGGAAACCCTTACGTAGGACCTTCTTTTCAGGGCAGAGTCTCAGCACGAGAACACATCCGTTTCTCTTCATCTATAACTAAACCCGCTCCCATGCTTTCGTCGCACTGAGGTCATATTCCCACCCTTTCTTGTAATACCACTCGCTATTCCTGGAATGAGCCTTGATTGGCTTTCTTACTCGAATTGACTACTTGGGAATTCCTTCTGTGCCACTGATTTATTGATGGGTGTCAGAAAGTTGTAGTGTCGTTTACTTCCAATGGAGTCATACATTTAATTGTTATCTCGTTTTCGCAGGCAGCGAATTGACGCGAGAAGGCAGCGTAAGCAAAGCGAAAAACTAAAAAATCTACGTCTGCATGATTTTCCCGAAATTTCAAAGGACTGTTGTTCGGAGTTTGGTGCCCTTTAGAAAGTGTTTCATAGCGATCTTAATGACATAGCGTTCAGTGTTTCATAGCGATCCCACCGAGAATTTTCTCTAAAAGCTGTATAGTTACAGAACTGCTACTATTTAGGATTTTTCCTGAACTTGCAGTCGCTTATAATAAGCTTTCTCTACTTCGGACTAACTTTAGACAAGTTTACATTTGAACAATCGGACAGTGAATTCTCTTTGTGTGATGGTGCAAGTCCAGAATCAGGACAGCAGCAACTGCGAGGGCTTCTCTTTTCTCTGCAAATTGCAACCGCATACATTCTTACGTGAAGGAAAAAAATCAGCGAATATCCTATCGTTCTTTTCGTGCAAAATTAAGATAAACGTTGTTAGGTAAAATTTGTTGTGAAAGAATGAGGCTTAAACGGGCAGCAATTTAACATTCTCAATGTGCCACACAATTTAACACAGCATTATATCACAGATTCACGTTGCGTAAGTTGTTATATCATATTAATGTTAGCTCACAAGTAAGCGCATACCTGGAGCAATGATTATGCTGTTTTAAACGACTTTCCCACGAAAGTAGTGATTTCGGAGGAATTCATTGATAGAGGTGCTCGTGAAGAAAGTCCGAAAAGTTTGCTTTGACAATAGCATTTTGGAGATGTCTACTCCCTCGATGTTTCCTAAGTAACGTGCAGGAGTAGCGAAAGAAACTTCAGACGATGCATTTAATCTTTATTTCTACCTTCAGTCAGACTCTTTACCATAAATAACGTTCCCCTCTCTTAGCAATGGTGAATAAGAAGCAAGTGTTCCTCGAACATCCTCATTCATCGAGATGGCTAAATTACGCTTTTAGCGACACCCGTTCTTATTTCGTGCTTTATGAAGTTGTTCACGCAGAGAACTGCATTGATCATAGAAGAAAGGTAGCAGACATCTGCATTTCTTTTAACTCTTTTTTCCCTATTTGCAAATATACGATAACAGATTCCTCAAAAACACATTTAGACCTGAAATGCTAGAAGATAGCAACCATCTTGAGGATACGCCACATACTTTACTTTTCTACAGTGCGGCCTGTGCATTCCAAACAATATTCTACTGGAAGAACCTGATATGCTGCCAGTTGGGACGATGGAAGGCTTTCGGTGGGATGGTATGGAAATCAGGCAGCGCCACCTAACATCGTCCAATGCGCTGTTTCCTGAGTTATGATGAATTGTACAATCAACTTAAATAAACGTCGTAAAAATAACGGGGTGTCAAAGAGGAACGTAATAAATTAGGTCAGATGGGTGTACTACATGGATTACGGCATGATATTCATTGGTGATATTCGCGGGAGCATGGTTATCGGTTTGAGGTGCCCATGCTCCTTGCCTATGTGCCATGAGCATGTCTTATGTGAGTCATTCTCACTTTCCATGCTGCAAAATCCGGTTCAATTTGTTATTACTTTGAATTCGACCCAGATTTATGCCATGCTTCATATATATGTAATATGAGGTTAATGCAGATCTAAACCCACAGACCAAATCAGTCCCACAACGGGGTCAGCTAGGCCTAACCGCCTGTTTTCAAGAACAAGTATCTGTCGGTGTGTGTCAGTATTATAGTATAATGCCAATGGTGCAACAGGTATGTAAATTAGCATCTGAGATGAAATGCCAGTTTTCGGTCGAGTACAACAACTAGTAGAAGGATTTAATATAATGGACAGGTGTGTTTATCCAATATTTATCTAGCTTCCCAACGGGAAGGTATTTTTTCACTTGCACATGTCTTGTGCAGACCTAGTAAATCGCTAACTTTCAACGCATAGTGGCATGTTCGTTGGCGCAAGACAGCTCCGATGTGCAGTAGAAGGGCTTCCAGAGAACTTTTATAGGAAGCTCATTAATAGATCCATACGCTATCGAAGATATGTCAATGGCAAATTTGAACTTTGATCGAATCGATTATTATATGGGCTTTCCTGAGCTAATCAATTCTTTGTAGTTGTTTCATGTGGAAATAGAATGAAATGGTAGCTCAACTACCTTGGCGTTGCAGACGAATAGTTGAAAAGAAAAGGAAAGTAGATTAAAAGCATACGGTCTGGAGCTTTCTGTACTTATCCTCTGAATACATGAGTTGCTTCATGCTAGTATTCATGTTACAAGGAAATAGATTTTCAAGCGGCACTGCGTAGGGCTCGACAATTTTCATTAAATGAGCGCAGTGCATCCTAAGAAGTGCAAGGTGACCGCACTTGTATTGAAATTGGCTTATACTAACATGCAGGGGAAGCGTACTTTTTTAGCTTTCCGTCCGTGTTTCTTCATGCATGCAATTGATTGTATTGGCATATTTCTGATACTACTTTGAGTGCGCTCCACTCATAAAAAGCTCTCTTTCTGATCAATCCTATGCAAACTCAAGCATTCTTTGACTGCGCCGTATTCCCTTTGCCTGGAATCATGCTTTTCCAATATGAAAAATTTCTTTTTGCTAGGTTCCTGTTCACAAAAAACACTTACTGGAAGAAGAAGTCATTTTCTTCTTCCACATTCGTCTCACATCTAATTAGTGTTGTATACGTGGCGTACAAAATTTCACATTTATCAGTCCGTGACGCGCTTCATCTCGCGATTAGTAAGATCGTCCACTGTCACTTGCAGTGACTCGCAGTCGTTTATTCCAATCCGATTACCCTCATTTTTTCAACCTACACAAGATATCTTTTGACTGAGATTTTTTTGGATGTACCATCTTATTGAAGATCAGGGAAGGTAGATGTAAAGATGTTGTGGCCAATTAAATGCGCATTCTAGAGTGTTTTTTTTACATAGTTCTGTGCAATGAAGTTCATTGCTCAGTAGAGTAATAAGAGATACACGAGTTTACCAAAAAAGCTGGATTATATGCTTATAACTGTTTGCCCTCTGGGATAGAATTACTGCAATCAGGGCCTACTCATAAACTAACATCGTCGTCCTTTCCCGTCATCGTTTGCACCATTCAGAAGTGCTCCAGAAGCGAAGTACATCTCGATTCATGTTTCCTTCTTTCATAATTCACTTACTGTTCAGATAACCCAGCTTCCAGCGAAGCTTCCAGTTGTGATGCTTGGGAGTTTAGCAGTAATAGAAAGAAGTGGACAAGGTGGTTCTCAGCCATAGGTCCTCTTGCAATGCTTCCTTCACTTACAACCCACTATCGGATGAGATCTGCAGATAACATACGAAAGAAATGCAATTAAAGCAACACTCCATTGAAGGGTGGGCCTGCTGACTTCTCAGTCCTTATTGAGCCATGTTCTGACCGTTTTTCGCCGTGACTGGGCCGCGTAACTCGTCCTTTGACCCTTGGTTTTTATGAAATTTGCATAATCACAGTCTTATAAGCTGCGGTTATCATCTTTTGTTTACACGTTCCTCTGTTTTTTTGCATTTGTCTCATTCACAAATCAGGAGACTCGAAGAGGGTGAGTTGGTTTGCTATGACAAGCTCCATGTGCTACCAGTCATATTGATGCCCAAATGGGAGACTTCTCTTTCACGAGAAAGGCTAGCTAATTCTCTTTGGAAAGATGTTAAGAAATCGTTTTGAGTTATTGGAGAAGAATAGCACCAGTCGTCGGAGATCATTCCCGTTCTGAAAAATGTGAAACTTCGTTATGCCGTGTCCCATGTAATGTTTCCGTTAGGTTACATCGTTGCTAGAGAGCAGTATAATGCCTTTACTGTCCCTGCCGACAAATGTATCCCATGTCGATTGAATCCATGGCTCTAAAATTATGCTTGAAAATATGAAAAAGTAGGAATGAATAGTCTGACCTATAACTTTCGTGTAAGATTCTGGTTATGGCGGTTTCTAAGGGGCCGAATGAAGCTTCAGACTCGCCTTCGTTTTGAAGCCTTCCATAGGCGTTGTTTTCGCGTCGTGAAGTATTCTTGAGTTTTCAAGTGCCGCCATAGAAAAAGAGGAGTCGCTGGTATTCGATTTATGGCCACGCTTAAGTGAGATTAGTTCTTTTTTGTGGTTGCGTAAGAGCTATTTGAGATGTTATGTGGAAGTGAAGGTGACGTTTCTAATTCCGTGGTTCATTTATTCAGCAGCAATCGATCATTAAATTATATATGCTGTTGATTAATCGAGATCTCATACTTTTTAAGTGGTGACGAACAAGGTTGAGAAGTTGGTGACATCTACATGTGAGATCTTTCTTGAACAATTTTTTTCCATGGAGGTATTTCTAGTAGATAGTCATAGACCGCTCACGAAGGTACAATTATGACAGTAACGATATTCAAGAGAAACCGTTAGATTATTACGCGCCACTGAAGTCATGGCTATTGATGTTTGTCTACTAAGGTTTCCAGTACCTCGTAGATATGCCGAAAAGTTTCTGTAGCAATTAGCGAAGCGACTCTGTCATTCGCTGCTATACGCTCACACCTGTAGTTCAATACGGAAGTGGTACTGCTGCCGCGAAATCAAATTCGGAACCTGCTTAGGCTACCCACTCTCTTCATCAATAATTCTAAGAGAACCATATTCGTAAGAAATCACTGGAAGATAAACGATCAGCTTGCATGTCGGCGAAATTCGCTGGTCGCTGAAATCTCGCACATTGATTCTAAAGAGTGATCAAGTGCGTGTTTCGGAAACATCTGAATCGTCCTTTTGCTTCATGTACTATGCTACTTCTTTTACTAGTTCCAGTTCAGGCTCATTATTGGAGTTCGCAATACAGCTATGATTACAAGAGCTCTGTGTCAAGGGAGAATGTGTCTTACAACTCACATAAGACTCGAAAAGCGCTTGCGCTTTTCAAATACAATCTAGTGAATAGGACTAATTTGGGCTGGAATGATGCATTCGCTGACTTCTATTTTTCCTTAAGAGCATTGTACCCTCCATCAATCAAGAATGCACAGAATCATTGGAATGGGCACTTTAACAGAGGAGAGTCCTGGCAGACTTTCAGTGTGGTCTAGAGAAGAAAAGCGCAAAATAAAATAGAGTGCCATGCTAAGATCAGAATTTATCTATTATTGGCTCAAGACAGGCGATATACTCTCTTTTATGAGAGTTATCGAGTGCGTTGTCGTCAGTTCTCTCCGTATCAAATATTGATAAGCCTTCTAGCCATTAATTGTTATATTGGAATCAGTGGAAATACTACGTACACGTACTACCCTTCCTTGGAGTAGGAGGCGCGCCAAGGAGGTAGGGAGGCGAGGCCAGACCATCAGTAAACCAATAAGCAAGGCAGGAGCAGTTTGCTTCCATCACTTTTGCACTGCTTGGTGAAAATAGCACTGAGGGTTGACTACATTTTTATATTTTTCATACCGATAATAACAAGAGGTTAATGCTGATAATACCGTAATCTAGGTTTTCAAAAATTGAATTCATTGCATTTACTCCTAGAAGTACTATAAGCATTATGGTTTTGAGTTTGCTCCTCTCTACTACTGAATTTGGTATTCATCGTTTGAACCATCTACCACATCAATCACGGTGGAACCCATGATGTTAAGTAAACTCACCCCTCACCACGCCTTTTATATTTTGCTCGGTTTGCGCTTTTTCTTTTTCCTTTTATTGCTTCGTTCCTTTCTTTTGTTTCTTCCTATCCAAATTGTTATTTCTTAAAACAGGAAGAACGTTTGAGTGAGTGAGTGTATTTGTGTTTCAAGAAAAGAACTCAGGTTATGCTTCTACATCGATCCTTGCGAATTTTTTAAAAAGCGCTTCTACTTACAATTCCTATCTCATTTTTCGTTTCCGTAATCCAAACTTAGCGTCTTCTGAGTGGTTCTGGTACTGATGGTTTTTTTTGCCTGAAAGCACATGTTTATTGATTTTTTCATGTATCCTCACGGTAAAGCAGTTCCCGTCTACAAGCGGGACAGACGTCAAAGAAGAAAAAGAAGAAAATGATGATGATGATGATGATGATGATGATGATGATGATGATGAATTCTCACAGTGTTTTACTTTTTTAAAATCACTGTTAGTCCTGGCACAGGAGATTCTCTGTTTGAATATTCGGATGCTAATAGGCTGTAAGGATCAAGTCTTCTTTTCGATAATGGAAATGAGTGGCAATGGTCACTTCCGACTGACTCTCAATTAGACGAATGTTCATCCCTTGTCTACGTCTATTTACGTATGCAGCACCGTGCAATTCAGTGAGGAATTGATACTCACTAGGCTCAGTCTTTTCTCGGTAATAATAAGCTAGTTTGAGGTTTTCGAGAAGCTTCGAGTCTATGCTCAAGTCTTCTAATAGGTAGCACTCGGTTTTACTCGCCATTAGTGGAATTTTGTTTTGTCTTCGGTAAATGTCCCCATCCACTTTTCGATATTTGTTTGAATGAGTGCCTAATAACAACATTGATTCACGCTTGTCGAGTCTGTTGGCTGGCTTGATATTAAGTGCGCTCATTTGCCAGCACTGCTCCTGAACAAGCTTTGTCCCCTCTACAATTGCTTCGAAGACCCAACTTACAATTTTGACCCCAAAATTCCTAGTTCCTTCAACTCCTTCCATCAACTTCCTTCAACTTCAAACTTCCTTCAACCTACCCAGCTCACCTTATATTTACCAACGACTGAAAACTGGAAACTGGCCTCCATCACCGGCTTGAGTTTTTGTTACATACCAAACATGTCTTGAAAGTTCGACTTGTATACTTAGGGAGATTGAGATTTTGTGTTGAAAGGAAATGCGTGTCAGGCGAGATTAAGGGGTTTACTTACGGGGAATTCAGTATATCACACTAATGGAGATTGTTTCCTCCGTGGGAACTCTCTAAAAACTTTGCTTGCACTCCTTTGCAGAATTTATTGAGGTATGTTGTGTAGAGAAAATGTTGTCAGCCACTAGCGCAGCTGACTTGAGTTGGACCCATTTTCGTCTATCACAATTTTCCTATCTCTTTTCCAACCTGTTGTACGCAGTATTCGCTTCTGATAATTTTACTCTCTTCGCAGTCAGTCTTTTTGTTGGTATCGCTGTGATATAATTTCATGTAGAAATGCAACGACAACGCTTATTGTCGTGACTTCTTCTTTACGAAAGTCTTCTTTCCAAAAGTACTAAAGACTGCGATGCTTTTAATATGCCTATTGAATATTTCAGAACTTTTTCGTAGATTCTTGCGTTGTTTTGGGGCACCCAAGTGGGAATCCTCTCTGAAGCTTGCACACATCTAATCTTTGGGCATTTTGCTCTTCAGCCATTTTCAAAACCATCATTACGATTTTTTTCAAGAATTTTACATCTTAGAGCCATCGGATCAGATGTTTTGGTTTTTGAGCTCCCATAAAACCACTGTTCCAATGCTAATCGAGCATGAATTTTTCTGGAGAGGAACAAGACACCTCATATTGTAATCGCTTTTAGCACCAAATATATCAGAGCTAGAAAAAAAATCGACAAGAGCCTTCTCGTGGTCTAACCAAAGGTTGCTCTCTTCGAATGGTGCCGTTGAAAATGGAACTTTGCGTGGTACAGTGCCAGCATTTTAAAATTATTATAGTTATAGGGACAAGAGATTTGTTGTGTGGCCAAAATTTGTCCAAATAAGTCGAGGAATGTTTAGAAGTTCAGGACATATTTATAGGTCTCTCATTAATAAAAACAACTCATCATTTGAGTTCTGTTTGAGACCTTCCCTACAGCTTTTTTTCTTCAATGTTTTTTCTTGCGCTTGAAGTAGGAGTGTCCTTGTAGTCGTGTCAAATGCCCACGATCTTCCCCACCTTTCATGAGAGGTGCACAGAAAATATAGCTTCAGCCTTGAAGCTCACTATGTTTATCATCTTATCTCTTCTCATTGCATCTGAAATCGTTTTAAGGTACTTTTGGAAGATATGTATGAATAAGAAGGTCCTCGTACGTCTACTCATCGAAAACTCTCTTTTAGATATAATGGCGCGGTGATGGCTGATGCGTCGAACAGTTCCGCGGATTGCGGGCTTGAACCGCACGATTATCTTGAGGTCGGTTCTCGGCTAACAGTTGTTTTCAAAGTAATTTTTCAGTACTTCTGCTGTGACTATAAGGAAACGTTCGAATCTTCGGAGAAAGTAACCTTCGAAAGTATATCTATGCTTCAAGACTAGCGAGTTTCTTGATTTTTCTTAATTTGGGTCTTTTTTGGCCCTGAGACTTTTTTTGGAGAGAGTTTCAGTTTTTGCACTGCCGCTTCAACGTTTGTTACTCAACAGAAAAACTTGTCACCAAGAAGACTGCGACAGAGTCGTCACGAATTGGTAGGCCCGCAGATCTGCAAACGGTTATTTTAGAGCTCATGAATGAAAGTTTGTTAAGCAGTCTTCTTATGAGTAGTACGGATAATAGGAGCTCAGACAAACCTGATTCCTCAGGTCATGCAGGCCTTCTATCACAGGTATTTGAATTGATAGTAGAGGATTCGCCCGAAATGAAAATTTGTATTGAATATCAATGGACTGCCCCTCATCATTGTACAAGTAAGATCCAATCTGCCACCAAAGGTCTGAACAAGTTCAAGCGTGTGGCGCACCTCAATAAAGGTTTTTCTATCGAAAAATTATATATATCGTCCCCTGTTGTTTCAGGTGAAATTCTTTCTTATCAGCGTCGCCGGCAGTCTCATAGGATTGTTTGGGTTGTTCGGAAATGCATCAACGGCACTCATTCTTACGAGGTTTGTTAATGATGAGTTGTCTTCTCAGCAAAGCTTCTCTGTTCCGCCCTTCCCTGTGCTGAGGAACAAAAACAAGCTTTACCGCTGAATCGCGACCTAATTAAAACTCTCGAATAAAGACCGACTCTCTTGCGATTTCCTGATCATCCTTCTGTGAAGATCGGAAGCTGACGTCTTTGTTACTTCTACAGCCATAACCAGCAAAATTGACCAACTCAGAAAAATCCCAAAGGAGTATTCTTAAACTGCGTCTTTTCGTTCATAAAAATCCACCCTGCTCTTGTTCCCTCAAATGTGTTTTGAATTTGACGTGCTTTCATTATATACCAAAGATTCCAAGGCGGCATGGGCTCTGACGACCTAACCTATTTGTGGGACTCTTCCTTACCATNGTCAAAGATTGTGTTGAATCCTCTTGACGTTAGTCAATCCCGACCGAGGGATGCATCCCTGCACTCGACTCTCATCCAGAGTCGCAGTTGCGTACTGAATGCGTATGTGGCCTATACAAGAGTTGCGGTGGCCAGCCGATACACAAGTGAGTGCTTGTATCTTACAGACGTTTTTGGTACCCGTTGAGCGACCCGGGAGAGATGGAAGGCTTGATTGGCCTAGGCGGATATCGATCTGAGATTCGAACCTGCGAACATGCACATAGCACCTAAGACACCTAATTATTATATTTATCAGATTGTTTCATCACAAGGCGTTAAACCTACTGATAATCAAATCCACTCAATTCAAAAAGGAATGTCGTTCTCGGAAGACTAAGCGAAAGCTTTTCAAATATTTATGGTGCAAAGTGTTGAGAAAGGACGAAAAAAGCGGATCCATCGAGGATGGCATCCTGGTGTGCATTTGATTTATAAAGTGGCTTAGGGGATTTAAAACGAGTGAGTGCAGTAGTCAGGAGGCAGTACTCCCTTCAGGGGATCATATCTCACTGGGTTATAGGTTTCGCTATCTGAACTGGATCAAATAGCACCAGCGTTGTCTGCGAAAAATATCCATCAAACCGAAGTCATTGCTTTGAATGCAGAGTGGAATGGAAAGACGTACAATTTAAAATGGGTATGATATGCTAACACGTACTTAAAAAATTTGTAAAGGAAAGGAAAGGAAAGGAAAGCAGTGGACTTCCCAAGTTTCGATGAGTTTTCTCGTCCCCATGCTCTCTAATTTTCAGGCCAGCAATGCGAAATCCAAATAATCTGTTCCTCACAGCACTGGCCGTATTCGATTCGTGTCTTCTGATTACTGCTTTCTTTATTTATGCCATGGAATATATTATTGAATACACGCGAGCATTTGATCTTTACGTTGCCTGGCTAACGTATCTACGGTGAGCGTTTTCGTTTATACTTCGAATCGTGGTAAATTGTCGGACTCATCACGAGAGAACTTGGGCGTGAATTCATGACGTGGATTTTGCACATGAAAATCAGTCGGTTTCATGTCATTATTGAAAATTCACCTTTACTCCAGAACTACTCCAAAGCGTATTCATCAAGTGGGATACACTTATGTAATGTCTTTTTCTTTGTTTTCCGTAGTTTTTTATTTACCAGCTCACAAGTGACGCATAATCATGCAATGCCTAGATTTTCCTCATACATACACTATTTCTCAATACTGCAATCTAAGCTTTCGGTACACCTCACTAAATAAGTGTCAGCTTAGTCATCCACAAGGGTTTGATCACCCCTCATATCTTGCAAACGGTGTATTGAAATTTGATTCGAGACGGAATTGGATCTAAGAATGGGGTGTGGAAGTCGTTACGAGATTTTCATGAACTGATGGAAAACATATCAAATGTAGAAGTTGGTTGAAGTTTTTTTTTTACAAGGAACATGGTTGCTGAACTCGTTCTTATTATAACTACTCCAATTTTCTTCTTATTGTGAGCACTTTCCCTTTAGCCGCCTATGAGAGCCGAATGCTCTTTGCACGGCAGTGAGGGGTGTGTAGATTGATATGTACAAGTTTGAAAAGAAATGGAGCATCTGTACTTCTATTAGTCGAACTAGGTATCTAAATATTACAAACGAAAAAAATACATGGGGAAATTATGAGCTTTTGGTCGATTGCAGCTTATTTTGTCATTCAGTCCTTCCTGGCGGTTCCTTGTTGTAGGCCGGAGTAGGCAGCAAAGTCGTAAACTAAGTTGAGTCGGAATGAGCTTAATTAAATTATTAAGTGGAAATCATTAGAATAAATTCATGACGAATTCAACATTGTGTAAATAAAGCAAAAATCTCTCGGTTGTAGAAGTGCAGCTGGTGAGAAACCAGTTCTGAGAAGTGTATTTGAATAAAAGGAAAATGAGATTGGCCACTTAATATCCGAATGCGCTACACTGCACTATGCCTTAAATTATACGGATAGTAATTCAAACTATGTTTTCAGTGCATTCTTGCATCAAAAATGCGCAGCAAAAGCTGTTCAACGAGCAAGATAGTCTATTCGTCTGCTTACTGAATGAATCCTGCAATGATCCACTTACCCAATATTTGTGGGCAAATGTCGGGTTCATTACCCTGCGCGAATCACTCCTTCGGCTGAGATTAATTGAAGGAAAATGTAGTACACTACAGCATAGGATCGAAACTTTGAGACGGCTGTTCAGCTTTTGACTGAACGTCGTTCAGTTCGAAAATCCCTTTATTTAGGACCTGCTGAGAATTTTCCGGTTGAAAGAGCCCGTCACCCGGCTTTGATATAGCCAAAAATTTGAGCATGCTTACCAAGCTCCAGCTTCTCAACACAGGCTTACAAACAAAAACTAGAAAACGGACACAGAATCTACCGAGGAAATCTTAGGTACTTATATATATATATATATATATATATATATATATATATATATATATATATATATA
>UZAF01016574.1:19803-32756 GCA_900617895.1 Haemonchus placei
GTAAGATCCCTAGCCCCATCTCTTCTTTTTCAACCATTCAAAACGAAAAAAAAATTCTGGTTTTGTTTCAATGGTCCACTGTGAAGATCCATTATGATCCTTCCAGTGGTGTGAGCAACCTATAGTCACATGCCGATCGTATGTCAGTGGAAACGAGCTCAAGAAGAGAGAGATTCGATTTGTATTTCACGTCTCAACGACTGTTGGAGCGATTTAGATGCACAGACGAATACAAGAAATATGTAAGATGTATAATTGTAAAGGGAAACAAGCGAAAAGGTGCGGCCGGAGTTGCTCGATTCGTTTATATAAGGGAAAAATTAAGTCAATAATGACTTGTTATCAAATCTTCACATAATCTGTAGATTATTGGAAAGGCCTAAGTAGCACCATGTGATTCCAACAATTCGAATTATTAGACAGTTGCCTGTCTGGGAGCTGTGCTAATTCCATAGTGCAGAAGCTTATGGAATTGATAAGGTCTCAAGCAGCGGAAACCTCCAAAAGCTGACAGTTGACTCACTCTATTTCGTCTTACTGCCCTACCTGTTTTTTTTTGTTGATGTGCTTGCTCTCTGGTCCCTTACATGGCCTAGATATTAGACCATGACCTGGCATGATATCTATTTTTAAAACTGGTTGACCCGAACATATCCCTTCTTTCTCTTATTGTAGAACACTCCTGACGATTCCGCTTTAGTATTTTCACTCAGCGAAATTCTTAATAGAACTACTCATCGATTCCAACGTTCTGACCGACTCAACCGACTGCTCAAAAGCACATACGCGACAGAGGTTTCCGAGGCATACACTAGGGTTGATTCGTGTTCCCCAACTATGCCATGAGAGGCTGTCGGGTTGGAAAATGGTCTATATGGTGTGCAATAAGAGCTCAAAGAATGGTGTCGACAAGTTTCACTCCCAAAGGCGGGCGCCTTCCAAAGGTGTTGTAGAGGCTGCAAAGTTCACAATGTAGCTATCTTGTTTACAATTCAAACAACTGATCGCGACCTATAGCGACAGTGGAAGACAATTTTCACCGTTCTTGGCTTATTGTAGCCAGCCCTTTGAACTCCATACGAATGAAACATCTTCCATACATCCTTCCCCTACCATTTCCATTATGATTCAATCTCGTACGTTCCCAATTTTTACAATTTTCAAAAAGCCTAACATTTCAAGGTATCCGAATATATTTTCGCTTTCATCTCCACTGATGCACTACTCTCCCCAACACGTACGCTTTTTTAACTGAAAAGATTACCTCAAAATTATCGCGAACTGCCTCTGAGAGACATTAGTTTTAAAATAGAACTCACACACAGGCCAGAGAAAAAATCAGTTTCTCCTCGAGCGATTGAAATGATGTGTCGAGACTCAAAAAACAGCCTCACACAGCATAAAAACGAAACCACCCGCCGGGGTTCAGCAGTTGACGAGGAGAAGTCTTGGTCTGTCTGATCGAGAAAAGAATGTATCTTTCAAATTTTTTTCGAATATTCAACTTCTCTATATTTGTTTGCCCGAATCCCAGTCTCCTGTAATGATATCGCGCCCATTACTTCAGTAATTTTCCAGTCTGAACTTCGATTTCCGTTACCCAAGTACGTCTTTATGCTATCCGCCCTCAGCCGGCTAGGTGTTCCTTGACTCGTGGAGCTGGTTCTTCCTATGTTGGTCCACATGCCGATCATTCCATTCTCTTACGCCCTATAGTGCGTAGTCTAGTCACCAGTTTTTCACGTGAGGAGACGTATGAGAGAGCTAAAGATCGTGAAAGCAGCACGCGGGCTTGATAGGCTGTCTGGTCATCTGCAATCTGCTATATCGTCTGCAGTGGAAGAAACAAGGAGACGGAGAAGGTCAGAAATAAGGATGGCCAATTGTTAAACAGCAAGGATTTTATATATAGCACCAGACTCGTTACCCGATTTGCATCAGTCTTACTTATTTCTTGTAACAAAGTCGAAATGAGCATGCTATTCCCTTTCGAGACCGAATGATTCATTTCAGACTGGCAGTTTTGCCCTGGGCGCATACGCTTACGAAAGCTCAATCTATTCACTTTGATTTCTGTAATAAAGATCTACTGAGACGTTAACTCTCCCCCTCAATAGGGATAGTGGTGCACCTACCTACCCCACAACAGACTAACCCAATTACAGGGCTGAAGCATTGAATGATACTCGCTTATGTTGCCGATCAATGACCACCTCTGAGTCCCTATGATCCTTCTTATCTTCATGGATATAAGCTGTTGTTCGAGGTCTAGTTATTGATGTTAGGATAAGTTTCGCGACAAGTGATACAGGCGTGAAGAGAAAACGTGGTCTTTCATTAAAGGCACAGTTCAGATAATTTTGGGAAATCCAGATTATGAAGAAAAATGGAAGATAAGATGGGAAATAGTGTGAAGAAGGCAAAGAAACAGCGCGAATTGGTCTTTCCAAAGTGAAAAAGGGCTTCAAAAAACCGTTAAAAAAGGGGCTGGACGAGAAAGAGACCAGAAAAATGAGGAAAAGTGGGGCGTTCCGACGGGCTAAACAATGTGTCTCACTGCGTACGTGTGGGTCCTGGTACGAATAACAGATTATGCTAAGCGAAAACTGAAACTTCACTTGTAAGCGTAAATAACAAAAAACCCTGGTAACAGCAAACACAGCCATTTTTTTAGCCTTTGGGGTGGAAAATTAGAATAAGGATTGCAGGAACAAAAAGAATAACAGAGAATGAAAGAATGGGAGAAAGACATCGCCTCATCACTCGGCAATCAGCTGATTGCGTGTGGGTCCTAGAGCGAATATTGCAACCTGTATCGCCTCGATACTCGTCTGACATGACATCGATCGAATGGCGGGAAGTCCGAGCGATGCGATAACGGGGCTCCCTCTATGCCCTAGCTGTTGAGTTTTGGGACTCGACAGCGTCTTCTCTGTCACCCTTGGGGGCCGCTGGGTATTCCTAGGGGGAGAACTCAGAAACCTTGCTCATCGTCATTTGTGCCTTTAAGTTGCAAACCTTGAAGCGTAACCGTAATCTGACGCAAAGAGTAAACCTAACTTCGTTCTTTTTGAGTGGTTTTATGTCCAATTTGTCCTTATCACTGCACTCATCACTAAGTTTCTGTCAACCTACTCTATCTTCCCATCTTAATTATGAAATGTATTAAACTGTCAAGGCTTCTTTGTAAATACCATGGGATTCAGAAACCAAAACTTGTACCATCCCAGAGTGTTCTTGATCGAACTTTGATGAATCTCTTATTGCCAGCACTTATCAGTTGTTATCAGTCTTTGTCGTAAAGCATTCATGATCTCAACGCAGAAACTACTTAGTGGCTCTTGCCTTCTGAAGCTCCTGATCAGTTCTTATCATTTTCTATCGTACGGTATCCATATCATACGGCATCCATTACTAATATAGAGAAGCTTTACCTTCATGATCAATTATCAGTTCTTATCGCTTGCCATCTTTCCCCGAAATAAACCATCTTCGATCCCGACACAATCCACAACAATCGCTAGAGCGCCAGTGTTCCACTGTTGGGGCGATACAGATCCTGCGGTTCTCATTTCTTAGAAATCCTTATCAGGCCATATCATATGTTATCACTCCTATCACCTACCACCAGTGTTCCCACTGGCTCTATCCCTTTCAAATTTCAGTGCTCTAGACTAGAGGGGCCAGGGATACAGATCCTGCGGTTCTCATTTCTTAGAAATCCTTATCAGGCCATATCATATGTTATCACTCCTATCATCTTCCACCAGTGTTCCCACTGGCTCTATCCCTTTCAAATTTCAGTGCTCTAGACTAGAGGGGCCAGGAGTAAGGAATTCCCGGTCAAACGCACACACGGACACAAGGTTAAGAGTGGAGCCGATCTTTGTGGCACACAAGCAGAAATAGTAGATGGTGCATATTGATCTTATTTACTATAAACATGGAATACTACACTGAATATTAATTTAAAAATTATGGATGCACGGCTCAATAATTGAATAAAATCCAACATATAAGATTTCAGTGAAATTCCAAAGAAATGAAACGTTTGACTGACTAAAAGTAAAAAGTAAGGACTAGAGGCCAAGAAAATGAGCAAAAATAGGAGGGTAATGCTTTTTTCATCAAACGACCTTCCCGAATACCACAACTAGGTTAGAAGTAGAAATAGAGTCTTTTTCAATAAATGCAAAATGGAAATCGAGACGAAGTCTACGAGAAACAAACAAAGCATTTGGAATTTCAATGGAGTGACGTAATAATCTGAGAGGCTGAGAGTACACGCAAGCAGATCGATGCCACAGGCGTAGGTTTGCGTTCCACAAAAAAAGCGGATATCGCCCTTGGGCCTTCTTCTTGGTGTATTTCGTTTTCAAGTAATGAACTGGACAGCGATCATAGCTAGTTAATTAGAAAAAAGGATTAATTAACTGAAAACTGGATTCAAAACTCATCATAACTCGCCAACATTACAAGTTTCATGATGAGATTGTGGAAGAAATACCCAGAAAATGTATGATAGTAGACGTTTGGAGGTTTGCCAAAAAATAATTGGAGGGTGATGGATCGGCAGTCAGTGGATAAAAAATGAAAAAAAAAACATCAGAAAAAAAGATTCGACGAAAATGACATCGGCAAGAGCCAATTACGCTTCCAACATATGTGCCAAGCCAAAACGCTCTCCCAATTAGTTTTTTTTTTGGAGCAGACTGAGGAATTCTAGTTAATACCATCATCCAGTCCACAAAAGAGAAGTGTAAGATGTCATCGCCAGAGGATTTATCGCTGTACAACAAAACAGAATTATTCGAGGAGATAAAGACTCCTGCTCTTAAAACAAAGGAAAGAGCGATCTGCATCATACTACTATATATACTTTGCGAAGTGAGTGGGTAGTGTATTTCTGTGTGTGGGTGTGTCTGTGTGGGCGCATGCGTGTGATCGGATATCTATAATATCCATTGTGTTAACCCAAAGCGTTCAAATTTCGTAGGAATGATAGAGGGCACTCAGGTGATAGTGACGAGGGGTGATAAGAGCTGATATGGACCGATAAGGGTCTACAAATGCAAGGGGCACTGGGTCCGTAACGCCCTGCTTGATAGTGAATAATTTCTATCTTGGTATGCCATGGTGGCTGAGACCGGATAGAAGGTTAATGATTAGGATAACTGATAACAGCCGATAAGAGCTGGTAGGTAGTCATAGAGGGCAAAAGTCGCTGGGCCACTGTGTACACTCTTCGTGTGAAGGGCAAAAGACGTCAATAATGCCTTTAAGTGCCTCTATCACTTATGAAAGCAGGCTTGATATCCCATAAAAATAGGATTTATCGCTGCGGAAAGGGAGTGCTTTATGGCAGTTGAATTAAATCAGTATAAAGAATAAAGATAAACAAGGGTCAAGAATGAGGTCTCGTGGGTAGTAAAAAATCATTTGAATCGAAAGCAGGAATTCAAGGTCTGCTAGGTGTTGCATCTTTTTGACGAAAAAAGGAGAGCCCAGCCTTCAGTGCACGATTCGACTGGTATTAATTCATTTATGAATGGAGCAGTTACTGCATCAGTTATACATATGCATAGGTTTCGTGATCAGAGTAAACATCACTTGAACTTCTCAAATTGCTTGAGAAAAAAAATTTTATTTGAAACTCTCGGATTAATTAACGCTTCTAATGAAAGTGTCAGCAACACTTCAACGTTTCTAATGAAAATGACCTTCGTCACGTCCGAGCCACATAGTTCACTAACGAAATGACGTTTTCATATGATTGTATCGTTTTACGATTAACAAGACAATGACTGCTTACGAAATTAGCCGACTGGGTCCTTTCCTACGATTAAGCAAAAAAGACCGAAGGCTTCCCCTGAATCCTCACCGTGCGATCATTCAAGAAGACATTATTCCCAAGGTTCTACAGGACTACTACAGATGTTCGTTCAGAATTATCTATTAGATTGGCATTAAAGTAACTCTGTATTTTTTGAAGTACTTCTGGTTTATGTTTGAAGACCTGGTAGCGAGTTCTTCAGTCAGTATAAGTAAAAAGGGTAGGGTAAAGCCCTTGAGCCTTGATGAATCCCGTCCAAGAGTTATTCCCCGCATTCGACTTTCATTCAAAATCGCAGTGGACTGGACTTGTAGACTATTTAATGAATTCCGGTGACCACCGCTTTATAAGACAGTGTTTTTACCCTTCCAGAAGGTCTGGTTTCAATGAGCGACGCGATGGAAGCCTTGATTGATCTAGGAGCAGATCGATCCGGGATTCGAACCCGTAACGGAGCGTGCGTGCAGCGGGCCACTTGTCACTAAACGGCCATGGTCACTATACGACTAAATAAAGTTTTTGTAAAAGAAAGATGATGATAGCGCTAGATAGTTATCATCTCTCGCGCTATAATTAACTAGCGCTATATCACACACAGATAATCACGAGTTCAAATCCTTGATCGATGTCCTCCTATGCCAACTAGGCCTTTCGTCCCTCCGGATTTGGATATTTGTTTCCGCTCGTCTGGGAGGTTAAAAGCACTTGTGACACAATGCTCTCCCGATCCATGATCGCGGTGTAGGACATTTCTTAATCACAGTAGCCACCTCTTTACGCTGCACAGACAGGTGTTTATGCCGTTTGATTCATTTGTATACCCCTCCCTTGCCACTTTTCTCGTCATAATCTTGTACGTTGCACTACTTTTACTACTTTTAGCAGCCATACACTTCTTAAAGTTCCCCAACCTCAAGTCCATGACTATTATGAGGGTTAAACCCTCATAATAGTCATGGACTAAGACTTCGAATGAGTGAAGGTGGAAGGATCATGACCCTGGGTGGTAACTGACTCAGGTTACTCATAAGTATAATATATTCTATCCTGGAACAGTTTTCAACAACTTCAGTGGAGTAAAAATTTTTCAGTCAAGATTGTGTGAGATTGTGACAAAAACCTCTGCCACCAATGCGTCGTTGGTGATTTCGAAAGTATATGTATGGTTCGTTGGAACCAACAGAACATGAGGGATAAATGAACAAGAGAAGTGACTAAAGCAATACTACTCAGCGTGTTGATCTTTAAAAAGTAAAATGTCAATCGAGTATGCTGTGAATGGCAAACAGCGAGAAATGACCTTTTTTGAAGGAGGATGATGTCATAAGTTGAAGAAGAATGACGTCATTTTTGAAACAAAAACGGCACCTCGTCGTCGTCGAGAGTGCACTAACGTCCGTAAAAACGATTTAGGAGGATATCTCACATTCTTCGTACTCAGCCATCCGAGGACTGAAACTGCATTCTTTTCTGTTGCTTGCCAATGCATGAATGCACGTGATGTGGAAAAAAGCCCGTGAACTCAGTTCCCATTGCGGAGCTACGTTGAAACTCTAATGTGAAGAGTTCCTCTTACCGAATTTTCAGGCCTATTGGGGGTTACTTTCAGGATTGTGCTGGCAAACTAGTCGGCATGTTCGGTCCAGTAGTTTACTCAACTGCTCTGCATAGCAAGAAGGTGACCTATAATAAAACCTTCAGCTAGGATGTACCGCCTGATGATATTATGTGAGAACGTTGTGCAGTTTATAACCCGTGCTAATTTAATTCTCAAATATTCTAGCAGTTCAGCCGAAATCAAATTAAAGGCACAGTTCACGATAATTTTGGGTAAACGAAATTATGATGAAAAATGGAAGACAAGATCGAAACTAGTGCGACTTAGATGAAGAAACTGCGTGCATCGGTGTTTCCACAGTGAAAAAAGGCTTCGAAAAACCCCCTAAAAAGGGGGTTGGACGAGAATGAAACCAGGAAAATGAAGAGGAGTGTGGCGTCCGGACGAGCTAAACAGTGTGTGTCAGTGCGCGCGTGTGGGTCCTGGTGCGAATAACAGACAATGGTAAGCAAAAATTCATTCACTTATAAGCATAAATAAACAAAAAAACCCTAGTGACAGCAAAAGTAGCTCACCTTTTTCAGCCTCCAGGAGTAGGAAATCAAATAAGGGATCGCGGCAGCAAAAAGAAAAATAGAGGAAAAAACAATGGTAGAAAAGCATCGCCTCATGACTCGGCGATTAGCTGATTGTGGTGGGTCCTAGAACGAATAATAGCAATATGTATTGTCTCGACACTCGTCTAACGTGACACCGATCGAGAGGCGGGAAAGCGAACTACGGCTGCAACGGGGCTTCCGCAATGCCCTAAGCGCCGAGATTGTGGGAGCGAGAGGGTCCATTCTACCACCCATGGGGGGCGCTGAGTACTCCTGAAGGAAGAACTCAGTAATCTTTTTTATCGTGAACCAAGCCTTTGAATGCTCTGATTGCAAGCCGTCCCCAATGAAGGTAGTGTGTCTAGCGAACGAGCAATTCCTGTTAGAGAATTTTGGCGATCTCTAGCTTAGTAACTGGACTAGACTTTCACACACATACACCGCTATAGTGTGAACCCATTGAATGGTATTGCTCACTACCAGTGATTTGTCGGTCGTTAATGAATGAAAAGAAAACTAATCAAAGAAGAACCTGGAACGTCTTACAATTAGGTAAACACTCATGGGTAAAGAATGTTTTCAGCTAAAGAAATCCAGATACGTAATAAATGCCGGACTGCCTTGTTTTCGCTACGAAATTCAACGTTCATCAAAAAGAAAGACTCTAAATGTGTTGGCATGGGCCATTACATGTGAACTTGAAAACGACCTATCCTCGGGCGGAGCGTGAGCTGAAATCAGCTGGTGCCCTTTCCAGAAAAATCTAATTCCAGCTGAAGGCAGTCAGATTGGAAGCGTTCAGAAAGGGTAAGCAAAGCGCTGGTGAAAGGAAAAGATCCACTCTCGGCTTGGCGCTTGTCACGTGTTCAAATTCAGCAGTGGTTTTCGAATAGAAAAGGAATAGGATGAAGGGAGGTAAGCAAACCAGCCGTTTGGCCCTTCTTCTGGGTACATTTCCTTATTCTACGATTCTGTTTAAGGGTCTCATAATCGCACTCAGGGAAAGTACGTGGGGAGCGCTTCTAAATCCTAGGTAGAAGACACTTCCTTGTCAATATGTGGAAGACATTGGGCGAATATATGAATCAACTGTTAAAGCACACCATACTGTCACCATACTGCGCGGCAGCCCTATGTACACCGTACAAAGAACTTCTACCTTGGACTTAGAAGCGACTCCCCACGTACTTTTCCTGGATGGGATTATTATACACTTAAACGGAATCGCAGAATAGGAAATGCATCCAGCAGAAGGGCCAAACGGGCTGGTTTGCTCACCTCGGATGAAGGTGACGGAGATGAACAATGACTCATGAGAGGGAGTGTCAGTCAATGTGTTATGTATGCCAAAGTTCCACTCGAAGAACTGAGGCAATAGCAAGAGCAGTAGCAGATTATGAGATTAGCGGGTGATACACCAACTAAGAGAATCTTCAAGTGAGCTACAGAATGGTTATGAGTCAGAGAGGGAATTATGAGGTCCGAGGAGTGGGTGTCAAGGATCCGGCACTGAGATCCAGAACTTCATATGGTTCTGATGCGTTCTGCTAGTCGACAGTGCCAAATTTTCGGACGTACTCTCTCTATAAACATCTTCAGTGAAATTCCTCCGGAACTTTAGAATGGTGCAACTTTTGGATAGGTAAACATAGGTCACTGTGCTTCTCTGAGACTGAGTGTGTGGACGGCATGGACTCATAATAGCGTGAAGAGTAAAGATATGCACCAAGCAGCAAGATGGAGTAGATCTATCCTAGTTCTAGACAGTACGTGAGGACAACAGGATTCTGTCGAACGAAGGCATCATGATGGTAATAATGGGAAACCATAACACTACACTGAGGAAACTTGTCTATGAGAGATTTTTTGCTTCGTCTGTAAGGCGGGAGGGACTTGTTCGCTGAACGAGTTCTCTCCTTCCCTTATTGCTATTGCATCATAGCGACCATTTCACAATAAGGTGACGAAAGTTCGTTTAGCCACAAGAACGGTGATTTCCGAATGATCGTACCGGTTATCGAAGAACGAGTCTAATCGGGCGTGAATGCCAGAAGTCCGGAAATGTGCTTCAGGCTCATGATTGCTTCGTCATGTATTGGAGAAGAAGTTTGCGTGAATAGCGAGTGCATCAAAGTTCTTGGCTGCTTCTTTGCTGCACTGGAAAATGGAAACCAGCTTGCCAATCATGCATTACTTGAATCTTCACGTATGTTAAAACACAGAATTCACTCAGGCACTCAGAAGTTTTTCCTCAAGCTTTGGAAACAAAACATCTACATTGGAGAGAGTGAGTTTATATGCTTTTTAAAGAGGCCTCGTTCGCTCACCTTGAACTAAGGCGAGGTGCTACTTATTACTTGTTCCGCATATCTGGAAGTTTCGGTGAAATTGTCGAGCAAAAAGGAGAACCGGTACCTAGAGCTGGAAAAGACGTGAAATGACGTTGAGATGTTTTCTGGCCTAAGCATTCCTACATTATGTGCGACAGGTTCCTTCCTCGTTGGGTCATTTATTCAGTTCCGTCTTGTTTCCTCAAGAAAGTCCACCAAAGTCTTCTGGAAGGCGGGTTATTACGCGGCAAAGGCCATTCACGATGAAATGTACATCGTCATAAGGGATTTCAAATGCTGATATCAACCCACCATTCAAACCTGCTAGAACCCGGGGCCGTTTTCCACCTATGTTCCACCACTGTCTGGCACAAATAAGCGAACCAGGTAGCCATTACATCGTGCAGTTGGCAGGTAAATTATTGGTCTCAAAGGAAGGGCCCTGATATTCGGATCCTTGATGCGCTTTCGACTGCCAGTCGGGAGTTCGTAGAGCTGCCAAGGTTTTCATAACACCATTTTGAGTGTTCCGGGTAGAGGTGCGGCTCTGTTCGGTCGATGAAGCAAGGAAAAACCACCGTATTAATTCTTATAGAACTTGTTGTATGTAGGAACGGCTGTAAAAAGTCAATAAGAAGCGTGAAAGCATTTGCTAGCGTTTGACGTACGCTTTACGGAAAAGCGAATTGAGCACATGTATAAAAAACTCTATTCTCCTCGTGTGTGACAATCAATCTACCTGTTACAGTGCTGTTGGTAAACCGACGAACAAGATGTTGACTACTCACTCCCCATATGTATGCAGCACACCGCCACAGAACGGAAGGGGAACGGTCACGTAACTTTGTTCCCAAAATTGTTTCGCCAATTTGGAGAGCGAATTTGAGATCAGCTTTTGAGAACAGTAACGGCGGTAGGCATCTCATCCTAAATGATCCGTGACCCAGTATCATTTCCTTGTGCGCAGGCATGCCCGAAAAGCCCCACATAGGAAATCTAACGATTCAGCTTAGAACTATGATTGTTATCAGGAAGTACTTCCTGTTCGCATCCCGTTCCACAATGTGGGAACCCTTTGGTGCTAACTCTTACTTTCTTAAGCAGCTCAGTTCAAATTTAGCCACACTGAAACTTTAAAGGACCCACATATGACACTTCCCGAGACCTACGGCGAGTAGGCTGCTTCCTGAATCAGGACATGGGCGACCTATGATTCTGTGACACCATTTACCGTCGCCTATACTCGTTAGATAATTTATTTTATAGGCTTTATGCTTCGACTTTCTCGCCGTTCTGGATAACGTAGTTGGTGGGGCTAGTCACACATTGAAAGCAAGCAAAACGAAGTTAAAAGAACTTGAAAGCTGTGGTGTCGTTGATATTGCAGACCAGCAACCAAGCACTGAAGTTTATTGCAACAACAGACTACACCCTACTCAGAGCAACGTCGTGCCCTGAACTAGTTCTTGGACGGTAGCGGGTCACGTGGAGCCTGGTAATTGCTGTCTATATTTTTTTTCTGAAGTTTCCTATTGGATTTACTGGTTTAAGTAGGACAGCTCCATTTCATGTCGACAGCATTCTAGTAGCTTGGATGACTGTGACTAACCTAAATTTCAAGCAGTAGCAAAGCGCGTTTGCTGAGACTCCTGAATGAGACTTAATCCAGTTCATGTCTCTCATTGAAGCTGGTATCTTCCGGTGCAGGATAGGTATCATGAAGTAGCTAGTAGATCGACTTCTAGAAGAACTGGTATATCAGGCTTCACATAGGACCAGTTGGATGTGAGGAAGGAGGAAACACGCCTGTTTGACCTACTGATGGGTTGTACCATACTCTGTAAGCAGGATCCAACAGGAACTTCAACACCAATACCGTCTGTTAGTGTACTAGTTGACTTGATGTTTTTGTAATTCATGACTCGCCTAGCTTGTGAGATCAGNNNTGTGATGCCAGGAGTTGACAAATGGGTAGTTTTCTCCGGGTCAAATCAATTCCTTCTCAACTTTGCGAGAAGTACATACATATAATAGAATGCTGTTACTTAACTTTCTTGTTAAAGCGAACCAGTTGACGAAATACATACATACTCACTCTTCATACAGACACGACTAATTTAAAAACACCTTTTTTGGTTGGGTGGAATTGTTTCAATTTCCACGTTCGGTCTTCTTGAAACCTGGCATATCACATAACCAGTTGGGCTATGCACGCTAATGCGTCTACCACACCATGCCCACTACCGCTTACCTACGACTTGTTAGAGGACCAATATGAACAGTATCGGTCGACCTCCCTTTTCTAACCGTTTTGCCATTAGGTGATATCCCCATTTGAGCGATCTGATGCCGCTTTGTGGGTGTTGATCTCTTGACACTAATAAGCGTTCGTGGAATTGTTTCCATTCTGACCTTCTCAAGCTCCTAGAGGTTTGATTGTCCTGAGGCGGGTTCTGATTTTTAGTCTGTGACGTCATAAATAGACTGGATATTAATCAACGGACCAATATAAAGAGCATCGGTTGACTTTCCAATTTATAACTGCTTTCTCACCGCGCTATTGTGATCTTCACGCGCTTGATCGTGCCTACGTGATTTTTGGGAGGACACACAAACGGGCATTCAAACGGACA
>UZAF01016574.1:37159-66850 GCA_900617895.1 Haemonchus placei
GTAGTACCAATAGCATGGATGACATGGTCACTCTTGTGACAGCAGGAACTCTGAACGGGATACGGCACGAGAAGAACTAAATTAGGGCAACAAAATAAGACGTGGTTACAGAGGGACAACTAACAAAAATATCTGCGCTCTTTGGGTGGATTCGATCTCCTCCCACATATCCTATATGTATAAATGGTGCATAAAGGTGGGGATTGGAAACGTGTTCGAGATTGCACATCCTGCCCATAACTCAGCATACTTGCTTATTTGATAGAATCTACGGACCTCTTCCAAAATGGGGTCAGAGCAATAAAACTTTCAGGTGAATATTGTAGCCTCCTTCTTTTATTCCCTCTTGAGAAATGAAACCAACGACATCAGCCTTCCCTCGGTGAGCTTCATATTCATGATTAATGGATGTGGAGAATTTTGATCATGCCCTTATTAGTGTGAGGTTTCCAGGAGACAGGCGTTAGAAACCATTTTGGGTAATCGATTCGCCGCACGCGGCTGTCGCGGACCACTCATTCGCCGTTATTACAGCTCTAGCATTCTTCATACACCCCAGTCGATATGCGATCATTATTTTATGCATAATTCTACTATTAGTACTTTTATTCTCGTATTTCTTACCTACTGCTGCATCCTGCTACATTCCTTCGCGCGCGACGCTCCTCTCACCGCGACGCGACCATTTCGTTCCTAACGCACCACACTGAGGTTTGCTTTTGATCCTTAAGCATCTTTAGGCTGTTCGTTCAGAAATGTGATTTTATTGTAACCGGTTTGCACTACATAATGCGTATCAAGCGCACCTTATCTGAAAAAATCCTGAAAAGATGAACGAATAACGTTGGCTACAGAATCCTTGCTTTTTTCCCTACTTTTCATTTTTTCCATTTTGTTTTTTTCCATGCCAGCATGACTCAGCGAACCACGTCGTTGAAGCGATGGGGTTGAATCCTTGACGGCATTGTTCTGGTTGACCTTTTTCAGGAGTTGGTGACTATGCATGTTATCTATACTTCAGAAGTAAACAGTCATTAAGGTAACGCATATGTTTATCTACATTCAACAGTTAGCCATTTATTCAGCGCTTACAATTGCAGAGTTCGAGAGATCGACGTTCATGGATGGCGCTCATTGATGACACACTGCAGCGCCGCAGGACAGGGGCTGAAAAACGAGAAGACGGATGGGAGGGAGGGAGGGAGGAATCGAATGACTAGAGGGAGGATGATCAACCCGGAAAGAAAACTGGGAATGTGCCATAGAAATCTGTTCATTGAAGGAGAACTGTTGGACTATGAGAAATGAATGGAATGATTCAGTCGACAGATAGAGATCATTTGACGGGGATCAGTGACGACGTGCTGTGCTGAAGTTAAGGTGAGATTCTCTTGTGGGCGGTCTGTACCACCTGCAACTTTGAGTTAACATGACCGAGCAGTGGCTCGATACCGGCATACGGGGGCTCCTTGGTGCCGTGCAACATCAGCGAGAACTTCTTCAGTGTACCACGGTGTTTTCCAGGACCCTGAACAGGCTCAATGTTTTCAGTAACCACAAGACTCGGGAAACCGATGAACTAATCGATTCTTACCTGGAATCTGGCAATGAGTCTCCACTTTCCAATCGGATTCTCTCCCCATGTGTGAGTGGTCATGAAAGGCCAGTTGGTGAAACCGTCTTTGGCGTCATCATCTTTCGGGCGGCGTGACAGAATCATTGTTCTGAGCATGATAACAATGATAACGTAAAGTATAATAGGCAAGAATCGTTATAACAGGCCTCGGAACCTCTCCCAGCTCGATTGCCTGATAGGCTATGGATTCTGCTCTGCCGTTTATAAACTGTGCAAAAGATTTGACTACGGAAGCGCTCGCATTGGTGTAAGTGTCAAAAATGCTTTCATTTCAGAAAATTCTGCCCTTTCACAGCGCTCCCGAATTTTCAGTATAATTTGATAAATGGAGAAATCGAGCGGACTAGAGCAGAAGTTTGCAGGTGTAGAGGTTCGCATGGTATAAGTGCTAGATCGCCACCACGGTAATCATGACACTGTAGGGCTAGCTGGGGTTCATGAACGAATCAGAGCAGCCTTCATTGGTCTTAGACGTTTACGCTTTATCACGAGAATTCATTGATTCATTAGAGGAATCAAAGAACTCAAAATCAGATCTAGATCTATCAAATTCTTACCTTGTTCCCATTGGAGAAACGAGGTAGAGGGTGGTATCACCTCGTCGCGTCGAATTGAACGAGACCACAGCCTGCACATGTTCCAGATATCTAACCTCAGTGGATGTACCTAGACAGGCGTCCGTGTCCAGTTCCAGAACAAGATTGCCGTCCTCTGGGATTTCACTAAATGCATACATTTCTAATCTTTTCTCATGCCATNAAAAAAAACAGGAGAATGGTTATGAAGTTCCAAGATGGAAATCAGTATAGCCTAGAGGGAGTATCTTCAGGGCCGGCGAAGAAGATATGACTGCCCCCTCCACCAACATTTTCATTGAAATCGTTCTTGACAATGGGCATCCTGCAGGGCGGACACGCCCGAAGTGATCGAAAAGGTCGACCACCTATTGCTCTAGCCTCATGTGTTGCTCCGGCACTGGTTGCTAGAAGCTTTCTACAGAGGACGTATCAATGCGAGCCGCATGGGCACAGAAATAGACAGAGCCCTGGCTCTCAATTCGAGACATATTAGATGATGGCTAACAAAGTAGGAGAACATGCCAGATGTCATTGTGAATTATAGAAGAGTGCGTTGGCAGGATGTTATGAACTCATACGCAGAAGGATTTACAGGAGATTGGATGTAGGAAAATCGGGCACCAGTCAAAGATTATAGGGGATAAACTGAATGTTTTTCTAGTTCCAATTAAAACTACCAACTAATGAGCACATAAGTAAGAGTGATGTCGAACGAATGGTTCCCATAGCCGCAAGCCACCCATTGGTTTCTCTTCTTCTGCCCTCATGCAGGCTGTACCAGTTCAGAGTGTAACCCAGGATATCTTCAGCAACATTTCATTATTAATTAGGTGATACTACTTAATCAAGAGTTACACAGGCGCCGTCTCAATAAGTGGCATGCTTCAGCGGGTATGAGAAGGCATCGGAGCGATGGTCGACAACCTCGCAGGGGAGTCCGCTTTTACTTAGAACAATTCTTATCGACCGGGCCAAGTGATTGTCGGGTGAACTTGGCAGCGCTGTGAAAAGGTGTGTTCGCAGCCGATTTCCCCTCCCACTCCCCACTCAGAGGGCTGACCATTATATCTAAATGTTTCAGCAAATCATATCCCGTAGGTCGGTGAAGCAATGCGATAAACAACTCAGCTCCAAGGTTGAGCACCACGAAGGCAGGTACAGGGAACACTTGGGGTTATCGATGAAATGGCTGAGGAGGCAAAGAACATTCAACTCTACGCCAACCTTTTAGATTCTGCTGCCCTTTCTGTGTTCATCTAAACTTCGACTCTAAACAGACCGGCTGAAAACGCATTCAACGCTATTCAATAGCCCTTAGGAAAAGGGCAATCCTCTGACATTCTAGGTACACACACTGCAGGAGGAGGGAGGGCGCGGGGAGGGATCTAGAGTTGCGAGCATTGTAAATAAACTAAGATTAGAGACGATTAGGGCCACATATACAGAAGAATCGAGGATGTGGTGAATACCGCTCATACGAATTCGCGATGACAGATGAACTACGGTAAATACCGATTGAATGCCTGGGAGTTCAACATTTCATAAAGCCGCTGAATTGAAAGCAATGAATCTTGCAAGACTCAAACAAAAAGGGCCCACGTGCAGGAGTAGGGTGGCTTGAAACGAGAACACTGGATGTTCTCAAAGAAGTCGATAGCCAGCTGACTTTCAGATAATACTGGTGAAGGCAACTCACTGTGGTGTATCGATGGTACCACCAGTGCAATGGTAACGAGGTGGAGCCGTCTTCCATACCATTGCAAGCATCACCTACAAGTAAGGCGTTGTGTAAAATTCAAAAAAATCTTTTCAGTTGTTCCTAATTCATATGTTCTTGTGCCGTCAGAGCCTGAAGCAGCTCGAGACTATTTGCACAGTATCCCAGAAGTGCATTCCCACGTTAAGCCGTTGATTTAATAAGTTGTTCCTCCTAAAAAGCTCACACAACACAAGTATATTTTTAAACAACTATGCCGAGATTGAAAAGCAAGAGGGAAGTAAGGACAATCTTTTCAGAATTCTGAAAATTTTCAGAACTCGGAAATGTTAATTCCTCGAGTTGTTTGACTGGAGACCTTCTCGGATGACCTTCTAAATATGGTTCGCGTTCCTTAGCGAACTTATTCTGGTCTCTTGACATCTTGGAGAAATACGTAGTACCGAACTTTGAAGTCATTAGTCCCTCTTATAAGTNAGCAGGAAAATATCGAGCAAGTCCTTGCAAACGGCAAGCCCCAGATGCTTAGCCCCAGGGCTAAAGTGAAACCAGATGAAAGCAATTACTACAACTCAGATCAAGAAATTATCATGGGACAGGTAACCCGATATATAGTAGGTTTAAACACCATAAAAGCCGGCAAGTAATTCAACAAACGCACCATCTCAGCTGCGTCGAGAACACCGAAGCCGAACAGATGGTTATACTCCAGACCGACTCCATTCATTTGCCATTCGAAGTGCGTACAATTGTCTTCAGCGTTGTTCTTGTGATTGTCAGTGCTCTGAATGGTGAGATTGTGACCTTGTCTGATAGCCAGCAAAAAGTCTCTGAACACTATCATACAGAAAGTCCCAGATCGGGTAGATCTCGGCAACGTCCATCGAAGAGAGAGTTACGAGTAGATGTGAGCACAGTCAGGTGTTGAAGATCTCGCCTGAACTGATCAAGTTGAAGTTACATTCTTTCAATATCTAGGATTACGGTTCAAAAAATAAAGCAAAGTTTCAAAAGTACCAAGTCAGCTTTGGATTGGCTTCAAGTGCTAAGGCGAAGACACCAGCAGCTTCTGGAGCGGCGGCAGACGTGCCCGAATGTGACCGTGTGCATCTGGAGAATAGCGTTTGTTGTTTCCTAACTCCGAACAGATCCAAGTGAGTAAACCAACAGTAGAAATCATACCGTCCGTAAAGGTCTGTGGTGGCCACACCTGTTTCAGGATTTCGTCCTCCGTTTGAGAATGTGGATGCGAGGGTTGACGAACATGATCTAAAGGAGGCATTAGAAGGTTCTCGAGATTCCTGCGTCTTTTATTATCGTAACCAAGCGTGGGCAAAGAAAAACGATATCGAGGGAGAAAGCAGATAGTGGTTGGATGGTTTATGAACCATACGAAATCCAAAAAGGCAGTACATCCGAGTTTGAGTTGTTGCGAATGTATTCTTCTGAATGAACTTGGACCCCACTCTACACGAAAATGCGGGAAACGTGGATTGAAAAAAGCCCGAATCGACTGACCGCAAGGCACGGAATCTTCCCTTTCTGGGTGTGATCATATTACAACTTTTCCTACTTACTCGTCGTAGTGAGCATTTTCTCCATTGTTGATGGCGCTGTTAATGGAAATGGTCCACATAGACGCGGCGTAACCGTCACAATTGCAATCGTCGTCCTCACCGCCATCTCCGGAAGCCCACACGAATATTGAGCCAAGCCCGTTGCGACCCTGAAATCATCCCATAAAACCTCCACTTACACTTCTTAGAAGGGTAAGCCTCTCCGGACTGAATAGGCACACTACCTGGCAGCTAAGTACTTGTATATGAGAAAGGTTTAGGAGTTCATGGATTTCGTACCTCGTTGACTCCCTTCACGATCGCCCTCATTGTGGCGTTTCGTGGCCCGTCGACTGTTTTTCCATCGTCTGTGGGTCCCCAACTCGCTGAGTAGATGTGAATCTTGTTCGGTTCATGTCCCATCGAATTGGCCTGAAAATTCAATGTCATAAAACAAGGAATTTCATTCACATTCTCCAGCATTGTTAAAGGCACAGTTCGCGATAAAAATGGGCTATGAGATATCTCCCTAGGACAGATTTGTGGCCCCCTCGCGTACCGTATGTAGCGCTGTCAGGTAGGAAAACGGCTAGATAGGCTCAAAGGCTCAAAGATTGTCCCGTGTGTATCCTCGGAACACGAAATCGGCCAATTTTCTTGCTTTCTTCACTACCGATGAACTATTTTCAACCTATACTTCAGCTTTTCGGCCAAAAAGGGGTATCTCGAGATTATCGTTACTTGTGCTTTTGAATGGCGGAAGGTGGATGTCCTAGTAGTGCGTAGAGAACTGAGTAATTTCCCCTGATTTAAGATCTGACAACTTTTTCAGTACAATAAGCTTGAATTTTCATTGGCCGATTTCAATCCGAATGAATCATTCAGTTAAACTTATAGGTAATCTCGACATGCTTAACAGTTTAAAAGCTTCCGAGATGTCATATACATATGGATACCGTATCATATTTTCTTATCTCATTGACATAAATACCGATAACCATTGAATAATAATAAGTAGCAAAACAAGAAATGTCATACCTCAATCAGATCAGTCATGTACGGCTGATCGAGCATTCGAATCCCTGCCACCTTGCTATCATAAGCGACTCCTACACCGCATACTCCGTTGTCACGAGCAGCAGCGATTTCACCGGCACACCTGGAAACATGGCTATTTGTACTCCTGCTGGAATAACTCGAACTGATGCACGACTCTGTACCTATGACTATTAGGGAAAGGGAAATGGCCGTTAAGGCAGCATCCCACCAAATAGGCATACATTTGTTGTTACACATATGTTACTATGAGTTTTCTCGATTTTATCCCGTTTAACTGACCGAGCCCTAAGCGTGATGAATAATGAAGAAGAGCGCTAATGCTTCGGCGAGCTTTCATTAGGGAGAAGTTCTTTCTCCTTGACTTTTGAAGTCCCCGACGTCTGGGTCCTGCGATCTGGGTCATTATCATGAGCTGTAACTCTGCTCTTTAAATTGCACAAATCACTGGGAATCCCAAAACGCTACTAGAGGAACTTTTACCCAATTCATAGCATGAAAGGATCCATGACTAAACCTACAACTGAAGAGCAGGATTTTATTAATGTAGGAGATCACTCACCTGGTACCATGAGAATTGAACCAGTCGTCGGTGTACCTGGGATATGGAAATGGATCGTTGGATGAGAAGTCGTAACTGGCTTCAGCGTTCTGTACAAATAGGGTTTTCAAGCAAATCAACAATGACACGAGGGAAAAGTCTCCCCAATTATCCAAATCGGCAGTGAAGCCTCCAAAATCCTATGTGATAGGAGAAAAACGTACAAAATTGTTCTTTATATCTGGATGCATATAGTCAACGCCATCGTCCATGATAGCCGTTGTGATGTTTTTACCAGTGAAGCCTAATGCCCACGCCTGAAATGGTAGAGATTGATATGCAGGACATTACTCTGAATGGGAGACTGGCTATTCAGGCTATGTGGAGTATTCCCAGCTAAGGGGGATGGGCTGTTCTGCCGGCTCGACCGGGATCAGGGTTCCCAATGACTAGACCCTACCTCAGTAAGCAGTTCTAGGTTTCAATTTATNTCCTGGTTAGGATCAGCTAAAGATCTTAAACACTAACAATGAGCACAAACCTTTTCAACGTTTAAGTCGAGACGTGCCTTTCCACCTGCTTGCCCGGTGTTTTTCTGAAAAAGGAACGTTTATAGTCACGAATTTGTGGCTCAAAGACTTCTTTTAAAAGTCTTAATGTGATGCTGAAAGTCATCGAAATTTGTGGGCTCCTTACCAGGTACCACTGATAGTTGTAAAGAGGATCGGTAGGAGATTGTACAGAAGAGAAATCAAACTGGCTTTGCAGTCGTTCTGCCAGCGGTCTGTAATTGGATACGAAGTTAGAAATGTACGATACATGTTCACATAGCAGTATCCTTTACCTGTATCCCCGCTTCGTGCGCTTATATCCGGTCAGCTGTTCGACGTGAAGTACCTGAACATTGTGCTTTCAAGTGGAATTCCGCTCGCAATCAAAACCTTTGCAACCTCTCTATATATAAAGAGCTAACTTTGTCAGTCTATTCAAATGTCGTTTTGAGTGGCAGCCCGCAAGAAGTCACGTAAGCGCGGTGGGGAAGGTGTTATGATATTGGAAGTCTAATGATACTGTTTGTATCGATTCCCTAACCAATATGGAATGCCGCAGGATGAACCTTATTTGGTCCTTTGAATCAGAGGGCGATCAAACTTTCAGAAAAGAGTGGAAGTAGAGTAAGAAAACATTCACATTGAAATCTATCTGTTGGTATCGGGCATCAAACACTGTGCTGACTATTTTCCATTACATCTCTGAACGTAACTTCCCACAATTACAGTACAGTAGAGTACAGTACCAAAGCGGAATTTTCGGTGGTGCAGGAGACCAGTATACCATGCATGAAAGATGCCTCTGTGATCTTCTTGAATAAATTGTAGGTAAGGGGCTATGGACATGTGCGTCTGCGTGCATAGCCCAACTGGTGATCTATTAGGTTGATGCATTATTGCGGATTTTTTCAGCAAATTTTAGTTGAAGAAATGATAGAAATATCTAGAAAAGACATGTTCAAATGATTGCTTCGGAGCATACCACCATCCACGTCAAGCACTAGTTCCCATTTGCTAGGCGGTCGGATTCCACAAGTGAGGAAGTTTCGATTCTTGGAGGCGATCACGCCTTAACGTTGGCCATTAAGCCATTCACTTCGTCGAAAGTTGTGTTCGTTAACCAATCTTTCAAAAGGCGATTGACGTGATAACCTATGGGAGTATCTGTTGGTGGATAGAGCGACCGCAGGAGCAGATCCCCTTCCTCGTTCGGCTTTGGCTGACTGTTTCATCGCCGAGAAGTTCGTTGAGATCATGTTATGACGCCGACGCGTGACGCCTTCCAACATTTTTCGAAGTAGTAGAACACGGTGAAAATGTAGTTGGGGGGGGAGGGGGGGTGCCAGACCCTTTTGTTTTCTGCGTCTCTTCAATTCTCACCCTATCTAATCATCACGCCCATCGGGAAGCTCCTCCCCTTTCAAAAGTTAGGGAAGGAGCTCCGGGGTGGGTGAACCAATTGGGTGTTCATTTCTCACCTCATCCCAGCTTTTTGCTCGAGATAATCATCTCTCCCACCCCGGAGCTCATCCCTTAGCTTTTAGTCGGGGGATGAAACCATCTCTGCGCCCTAGCACGGTCTCTATGCAATGTGCGGAATGGTGTCAAAGACGCAGAGCACAAGAGGGCGCTGGCACCCCCCAACTACATTTTCACCTAGAACACAATTTGTCGTACATAAAGATGACTTTCTAGAGATATTTCTGGTAAGGAAAGCGAGAATATCATTTCTGCAAAAATCCCGAGCTCAAAAGTTCAATTTTATCGGGAGAAGAGAAGCCACGAAAAGAAGCAAAGCAGTATCCAGAGCAGATAAACGCTATTGGCGCAACGAAGTAAAAGGAATAACTGGCTTGCCCTAAGCTGTCCACAAGTGCCATTTCTAATTCTAAGTGCAGCTCGTCAGGATAGGCAGCTATTGTTGGACTGTTACCAATCATGCGTCTAAATCTTCACTTACGTCGTTGTCATTGTGTAGTTTTGCGTGATGGCCTAGTGATCGTTTTGTCCTGGCATGTGAAAGTGCAGGTTGCACGAAGTGGAACTCGTGCTCGGATCCGAGAACCTGGAATGAGAAAATCGCTTGTTTGAGTCATTTAGTAGTGGGAAAGATCGAATAAAGAATAACGAGCGCCGTTGCTCGTTCGCCAGCGCTCCTTCGATGGCCAAAGGCTAATTAAATGTTATCCTATATAGGGTTGAATGTAGAGAGGGGGCAGATGGAGGGGTGAAGGATACCGGCTCAGGGTTTCTGGAGGTATAATGATAGACGGCATTCTTATGATGCGTCCTGGCACCCCCTATCGAAGTTCCGGTTCAGACTCGGAATCTCTTACTTTTTGAGCGGTTTAACGTCTCCTCCCCTGTCCTCTTCAAGTACATTGTGCGAGAAGAATCGGCAGTTCGGTTTTTTATGATTTCAGACTGCCTCAGTCAAATCAGTGGCATGCGCCATCACCAGAATTCCGTCGCCCTGTTCGTCGACTTCACTAAGCGGAATACGTATCTTTCACACTTTGAAATAGAGGGTCCTGGCGATTACCGCTATGTCAGCAATCAGGGAACTTTTCAAAATGGATTGCGATTTTCTGATATCTACAACAGAACAGTAGTGAATAGATGAGGGTAAATTCAAATTTAACTCCTGAAGAACTCCTCCCGTTGAGGGTCAATCGTTTCTGTCAAAACTGAAAGGCTAAGATAGCTAAAATTGCTGTTCGCCGCTGACGTTTCATCAACACTAGAGGATTTTTTTTCTAGTCATGCCCTGAGGGCCATAAATAGCCGTAGCCGGAATGGTATAATGTTAGATCAATAGGGTGGATGGAAACGGGCTCAGTCTAGTTTCTTTGATTTTTTCGCCCATCTCTTTAGCAATGTGTGGCTTAGAATTGACCCGGACTAGGAAGGCGGAAGGCTCCTCTGCTGTTTTTCCCGAACAGTGTCCGCGATATTCTGCTGATTGTCGTCACGATGGGTACTTGCGGAAGCAGCTCGTAATGCTACATTCCTCGCGAATCCTGTAAGCAGCGAAAGAGACAGTTGCTCTTACATCGTGTTGGAAGTCCGATTTGGCTAGCGTCAACAGGCCTTCTGCTTGAAGGAGCAACAGGATGTATTAGAATTAGAGAGGACCCAGCAGTCAAGTCCAGGGATACTGCTCCAGGAATTCATTGCGGCGCGGGCGAATTAGAAAGGTAGATGGACGGATAGCCGGGTGTATCGATATCTGTCATCTTACGATTGGTTAACCTGGTCAACTTTTTTCATAGCCATGTTCTGCAGATGATTGAGGGCTGCCGGGCGCGTACATCCAAGTCTCATTGGAATTCTGGTATCGCGAGCCTTCGCATCCTAACTAATGACGTCCAGATCACGAGGTCTTTATTTTGTGGATGTGGGGGGAGGGGAGGGAGGGGGTCCAGAGCGATCGATCAAGAACCAATAAATTCAAAACTTTCAAGAGAAATCGGTTCATGACACTCTTTTCAACCTAACGCTATCCTCTTCGCCGATGAAGACGAACTAGTACGCCTGACTGATTGCCGTACAGTCTTCCAATTTGTCACGATAAACAATAGAAATGTTTGGGTCCCCTTGTTCTGTGCAAGTGGGCCTGATTTTCCACATTGGGCAAGTCTTAAGAGAATGAAAAAAGCTTTTTGTATTCCATTACATGGTTCCGAAATAAATCACTGACCGATCCTCTATTGATGAAGCCATGTCTCTTGGCGATTCTATGTGCGTTTTCTAGACCGGGCTCCTTTGTGTGTACATGGAAGTGATTAGTGTACACCTCAAGCGCCTCGCCTAGCGAGGCGAGGATTACGATAGTCAGCCAGGTAACATCCCAGCTGAGTATTATCATACCTGCAAAGATCACAAATGGTCTTGAGTACGACGAAGAAGCGGACGAACAATGAATCGATGAATCCTGAGCTACCGTATACTGTCGTACTGAGATGCTACGATTTTATGGTAATGACAAAATACATAGTCAAACAGAACACCTAATTTTATGATTGCAGTAGAGAAGTGATTACGCACATGGTTTGTCATCTATTCCATGTCTTCTATACTGGGTTTCATATCGGTAGTTCATTTTGAAGAGGGAGTCAAAGAAGCAATTGAACTGATTGACTAGTAGAAGGATTGAGAAACCACTTATAAAACACGTCAATTTCTTGGATGTGATGCAGTAGGAACGAAATTGTCGCGTAGCGGCGAGAGAGACGTCGCGCGCGAAGGAATGTAGCAGAATGCAGCAACAAGTAAGAAATACAGGAACAATAAAAGTAACAGTAGAATCATGCCAAAAATAATTATCGCATTGCGATTGAGCTGTATGAAGAGCACTAGAACTGTTATAACGAGGCAAATGGTCCGCGAGAGCCGCGTGCGGCGAATCGATTACTCAAAACCGATCCTACTACCCGTCGCCCTAATTTCATGATGGGTCAGCTAAGTGATCTGCCCCAAACTGTACGCCAAAGCATCACGAATATAGCCGGAGCAGAGTAGAGTCTTGTAAGCGTTCTACTTCGACAATAACGCCAATTTTCCTGGTAGGCTAGGGAAAGTGGAAGTGAATTATACGAAATTGCTCGATGTTTGTCTAGAAGAACCTCAGTACTGGTCCCTTACCAATTCATGATTCGAAATGAGAGCCTAAAAGCTCATGCTGTCGCTTTTGCTAGTTGAAGAAGTTGATAGGGGAGTAATAGACCATTGCTACCCGATTAATGTTATTGCAGAAGATCCAGAATACATATAAGATTTGAAAAAAAAACCTTATGATGATAAATCTCGTTTTGGGACTCGTTCATTCAGGATAGTGGTGGCTTTTGAACGATTAGCCAGGATGAACCTTTGAGCCTGCATTACTTGCCACTATCTGACTTCCACTTTACAAAAATTATAACAAAGGCAAGTTCTTGAAGGATCGATTGGTAACCGCTTGACAGGGGGTATGTCAAATGAAGTTCCAAGAAACTGATCGTGCATTTGTAGTCTGATTGCATAAATAATCCTACAGGTACGCTGTACTTCTCCATATCGAATTCCCATCAACGGGACCATCTTATTTTAGAGGGTTCCGCTTTTGAGCAACCAAAACAGTCTGAAGCAGCAGTGTATAAACTGTCCCCTTTTAGAGGATTTGCCGAATCGAATTTTTGTGAGGTAAAACGTTCTTACTAAATGAGCTATCGATGTTTGCTCGTTTGATTGAATTAATAGCTTCCGACCCCTTCTCCAGTTCACGGAGCATTGCTATTTGTCCTTCATTTTTCGCGTAATTAGCCTAGGGAATGATTTCTGAAGCTTTTAGGGGAAGCGATCAATCAGGCGTCTGCAATCAAATGGGAGGTTTAAGTCCGTATGAAGGCCATTGTTCTATTGAGATGGGGAACAATTTTACAGAGGTGAAGTATGAAGAGCTTGAAAATGAGCAACTTCCAGGTGTTTGCATCATCTTTGGTAGTCCATATGGGATTGAACAGTAGTGACAAAGTTGTCACTTCAGAAAACACCTTCTCGAACTTCAGTGCTTTTTCACGAGGCGTTTCTACTGATCGAACCACCGCTAGTATTTCTGAACGAAAAATAGAAGAGCTGCTTATAAATCTTTTCATTCTGGGCAAAGGAAGAAGTCTGTCAAGAAGGAGAGATGGAGGGTTGAGAGAACGGCTCATCCGCATGGGGTACCAATCGAGGTAAGGAAGACTCTCAGAAAGCACAAGAAGCTTCTCACTCAGCTAAGAAGCTAAGAAGCTTCTCACCTAGCTAATGAACACTGTGACTGCTGAAGAAAGTGATACTTTGAGGGGCACAACTATCGTTTTCACCTTTGAACACAAGAGTGACGCAAGTGCCCTTGTTAAGTGCCTCAACAACCGGCCATCAGATTGATTACGCAAGCCGTTGAACTACTGTACGAGAAGCTAGTCCTCTCAAGGTTAAGGGAGCTTGTTCGATCTCATAGGAACAGTTCGTTTCATACTCTGGAAGACTGAACTGGATGTCATGACCATACTTAGACAAGTAATGTAGAAGTATCAGGAAATCGTTGTCCCAGTTACCTAGTCTATCATGATCTGGAACTACCTACCACCATTAGGGGAAGCGATTATGTTCCAAAACTCCTACATAGTACCCATGGTGGATGAAATGAGTTAATATCGTATGCAGCCGTTACAGATTACAGAAACAATTTTCAAAGTTGGGGCATAACGAAGCTTGGAGCTCGTCTCTCTTCCAAAAACATTGGATACCATCACAAAGGCCCCAGTGGATGAACCTCCGAAGACCATCTTCTTCTTCGACAACGCCCCACTGATAGGGGAATCTAGGGAAGAGTTCCAGAACGAAATTGTTCAAAATTGTCAAGTAGAGAAAAAGAAAAAGATTTTACGATTACTAACTGCGAAAGGGCGGGCTCACCTGTCATGGATTATGTGCATTGTAGAGGTGTTCAAAAGGGAACCTGAAGAAGAAATTCGCTATCAGAACTGCCAGTGGCATTCAGGGTTTGCGATGTCAAAAGCAGAATTTTTTCAAATAGGCGCTTCCAATACAACGCCTGGAGTCAGAATTTTCCCACCGGTCCCTTATAGCTCCATTAAATTGAACTTCCGAGTTTGGGAACAGAACGACCTCTACGGTGATTGCTTTTCGACAGAATGGCCTTTTTTTGAAGCATCAAAGGTCAAGAGCAATCTTGTATTTCATGGGCCAATATGAATACTGCCGTGTCCTGTAATTAGCGAGAAGGGAAAAACCAAAGGCAAATAGCAGGATGACGACGGCAACGTTGGAAGACGTTGCCATGCTATTACTCCTTCAGAGGCGAATGCTCCTTGATTGACTTCCGTAATCCATTATGAAATCAAAATACCAAATGGCCAAGAGTGAGAGTGAGGAGAGGGTGGAGACTGAGGAAGTCGGTGATCCGGCAAGCAAAAATGTCAGTAATATAAGTAACGAAGGAAATCCGGACGATCTGTGGATTAAGAAGTCTATGTATGAGCGTTCGTCTTGAATGCACCTCACTGAAGACTTTCCCGGAACTGAATCAGAAGCTTTCGGCCAAATCGTCTCGCAGACACCCTGAATTTCTTCTAAGTCCCAAATTTCGAGCAGGATGTGGATTCTCGATAACAGGCGGCTGTGTTAATCACCAGAACCCGGTAGTTGATGGGCTTTCTCTTAACTGGACCAGTTTAGCAGCAGCAGCAGGGTAACGTCACAACTGACATCGTTGCAGTTGCCCCAAAAATGGTCCAAGGCTAGGACAGAGAGAGAATTATGGCAAATGTAGAAGGAAACAAAAGAAAGAGCTGTGAGCGGGTAGTAGCTCAATTTGACTCAAACTCGGTTCGCTTTTCAGACCTGAACAGCCACAGCTCCTCCATCCATCGATTGCCTCAAGGGCGGCCTGGGACGGGCAAAGCGAAAGAGTGAGGCGCGCAAAGGGGGCCTTGGCCTCTAATTGAGTATTTCGAGAGCGTTTTCTGAAGAAACAGGAAATGCCATCACGACTTTGTTCCAGGCACTTGAGTTTAGTTTTCGCCCTTCACTCACGCCTTTCATTTGACCTCTGAGTCGGGAATGTGGTGATTGTCGCCTTTCGGCTAAGTTGACAGCGCTCAATACTGTTCACTTCAAGGTCTCTACCGTTCATACCGCCACGAACCCCATCAGTCCCACCGGAATGATAAAAGGATAATGTCTTTGGGCGTTAATCAATCCCGTCTGAGGAGTGCGCCCCCTTCCATTCAAAATCGTAATGGCGTATTGAATGGGTATACAATGACTTGCAGTAGCCAAACGGTGTACATGGCAGTGCTCTCATCCTCTCAGACGAGTCCGATACCAATTGGCCGATCCCAAAGAGATGGAAGGATTGGTTGGCTTAATCCGATATCGATCCGAGGTCAGAACCCGTGACCATGCGTGAGTGAAAGTGCGCCACGTGCCAATACGCCACTTCCGTCTCCAAGGGACTGTTAGAAAGCTCATTTGAGGTACACTAAAAGCTGCCATGACCTATGCGGAGGTTCCGCCACTACTCAAGAGTTTTCACCACTGAGTTAATGAAGCCCCCAATATGAGTGTTAATGAAGTTTACCACAGCTCCCACCATGTTTACCCACGGCTAGATTATTTTCCTGCGTCGCTTTCGCTCTATTCGCTTTCAGCTTGTTATGGCCCCGTGTTCAGTATGTACGTCAGTGTGCTATTGTGAAGGTGGAACAGATTTGTAGCTGTTTGAATGAGTTATGAAATGAGGCAAATCTTCGATTGTCACGAGATATACAGCCATGACGAATTGCAGCTATTGTGTGCTTCGTGAGGAGGCATCAAAATTGAAAAACGAATCCATTGAATTCTAGATAGGCAGAATGATGAGCAATTTGTCTTGTTTCATGGAGGGCGGAAGGAAGAAGAAGAGGCCAGAAAGCCTCAGGATTCGGAGGGAATCGGAGAAGAAGGCTAAGAATGGAAGGGACGAGCATGAAAGCATAGAAGCGTTTTCCTTTCACAGAAGTCTTTCCGTCATAGATATTTAAAGCCGTTAACCATTCTCAACGCAAGATTTTTTTCTTGTCACATCGCTGCTGAGCCAGAAATCCGGGTACTTTCAAAAAAATTCAACCTTCCTTCAATTTCCTTCTTGATCTTAAAAAGAGAGGGGAAGACAAAAACTTCGGAGAAACTAGAATTCTGATCAGTTTCCGCAATTTTTCGAGAATATAAAAGTATGGACTTGAGCCCTGGTTTCTGAGCTACGGAGCTGGGAACTCGTTGACATTTAACGGCAGGTTTTTGGATCCTACATGAATGTGTCTTCAGAACCGGAGATTCCAGAGAAGGCAGCGTAGCACCGAAATCTTAATATTCGGAGTTACAGATGCCTCAAAAAGACAATCCTTCAGACATGACACCTTTTTTTTCAAGTGCAATCTGAATCCGGATCTAATCGTCAGTGTGGCGAGAGTCCTTGGTTGGACTAAGATCAGAATGAAAAAATGGCTCGATTATGAGAGTCCAGAGCATTTACCTAAAAAATATGGGCAAGCGTTTTGCATAATTGCATTGGAGCTTTATCGCTTGGCTTTTGATGTTTTGATTGATGCTGGCGATTAAAAGTCTTACTCCACAAATATTTTGAGTAAAAGCCTTGGGTGAGGACACGAATGAGATTTGCAGAAAGTATCGCGAATTCCCGATAGAGACTGAGCTCCTCCCACTCCTATGGTATAAGAAGCTCCTGAATAAATCAGTAAAAAAATGAATTATGGAACAAAAGCTGTAATCCCGTCCACTGGAATACTAAACGGACAACAACCTATACGTCAGCCGAAATTATCCTCTGAATGAATAGATGAGTAATGAAGGGGTATTCCTCATGATATCATTCCGATTGGGGAACCGCCAAACTGCGAGCATTTCTCGAGAATCTTGAATTTTCTTCGGTTGCTAAGATAGAACCGTAATTGGTAATGATACTCCGGGAAAAACTCATCTAGGGCGATACAATCGAGTGAGTACCTGAGGGCATTCATTCACCTGAGGGAAATTTGATTGTGCACTCGTTGGACTGATTCTTTCCCGAACGTTCAGCTGTGTTTTATCAATCACCGTTTGTTTAGAAATCTTATATGAATGAGCTGAACAGTTCTGGAAAATTTAGCTTACGCCCTAATCGGTACGGAATTCAGGCTCAAGAGAATTCTAAAGAGCAGCGGTGTTAGTAAGTAAATTCATAAGCGTCTGAAGGAATCGGAGCAATTAGATCGGAAGCTCCAAAGTCGTTTTATCCCGTTTAGCACGTATGACAGAGAAACGCTCCCTCGTTTCAAAAAGCAAGCCATAGCAAAGTTAAACACAAATTTCCTGAGCTATCTTCTGGGAGCTTTACTTTTTACCATTGCTAACGCTAATAGCATCTCATGTAGCCTTTTGAAGTAATGAAGTTACTAAGTTTTTTGGAAGTTGGAACTAGGCTATTCACCAAAGTGGGCCACTATTAGGTTCCCATCTCTTTTGTTCTCAGGTTCTTAAAAGGATTCGCTCAATGTTCTAGGAACTGCAATGAAATATTTCCCTGAAATGTTCACATATAGTATCAGTGCATCGTTGCCTTAATATCTTTCAGCATTTGATCTTTTTTAGTTCTCCCTTTTTTAGTTGCTGATGACCGCTACATCATGTGGAGGCCCGCGGTCATGTGAGGGCCCGCATGAGCACATTCATGTCATGTGGTGTTGTCCCCATGGATTCTCAACGTCAACCTTTCCGATTCATTGTTCCGATTCTTTCAAAGCGAATAAATGTGATACTGTGGTGTTTATGTCTGCTATCTGTACCCGGAGAACACCGAATTACCATTCGCTGACGTGAAGCTTCTCTCGCTTCTCTCCTGCTTTCAAGTACAAGAAAAAATCCTTAGAAGGTAACTTATGCATGCAAAAGGAAAGCCACTGAACAGATTTCCCAAAAAAAATAATAAACAAACACGCCGACGCTTATACGCTCGGCAGCACTGGTTGTCATCCATGAACTGTTGTCCCAATCGTGTTGGTACTCCGTACTGCAAGTCATTTCCCCTATCATTTCGGTTCCATAATAACCTTCTGTCTCGATGAACCATCATCTGGGTTAAAAATGCAGTTTTCATGAGAAAAGCTGTTTACACACTCTGACTATAACTCCAAAGTAGAGCCATCATAGTGTGTTTAATATAATTTTTTNTTTTTTCTTTGACCTGAGCAACAAAGTTAAGCCAAGCAGTCTGTGCTATGAGCGCCCTCTTGTTTTTGAGGCCTAAGCCTTTCCAATTTTGCCAGCAGGAAGGCGCAAGGGCAGAAACTTCGCTCGACTCGATTCAAAGAACGATTAGTTCGGGGTTACTGGTCGCTTCCTCTCCAATTAGAACCTTGTTCGGTTGGGGTAGAGTAAGTGATTGAGTTGATTTCTACCAAAACTTACAGAATTCGTAAAAGTGGGCGTAGGGGAAGAAGCCGATGTGATGCACGAGGTCTTCCGATACTTTGCTCGCTTTCAATGCCAGAAAGCGACTACCCCAGAAAGCTGTCAAAGCCTTTTGCTGCTATAGCAGCAAAAAGCTTTGACAGCTTTCTGGGGAAGTCTGGTTTCTATTGCTTGCACAGCAAGAACTGAAAACCAAGAGAGTCAAAATGGGTGTAATAACGGCAGAGAGCACTTGTTCGGGGAAAATGAAATTGGTAGATCTACCTCATTGCGCTGCTCTCATGACTAATTGAAGGCATATATGGAGCATGGAAGCTTCGGTTAAATGTGGCAATATACTCAGAAAAGAGCACTGCTGTGACATCCTGAGAGAGACCAATGAGAAATACTCAAAGCCATCTTCAAAACACCTATTGGAACACGATGGCGCACCATCACACCAAGGATGGAGCGGGGATGGGACATGTGAGTGGATTGGCAGCTTGGCGGGGTGGCATGTTGTCCCTCGAAAAATCCATGTCCTATGAAATGAATCCCCCATAACACCTCTTTCTGATACCTCAAGGTAAGTCACAGGGGCATGCCAAGCTTTATTCTCATGCAGTCAATGAGAACTTGTGGGACAGGCAGAATGAGAAACTTGGACATTTTTTTGTCCTCTGAAACCGCATCATTCCCCGATTTCAATTACTTCTATGCGTGTAACAATCCACTACCATTGAAAAGAGGTTCCCAAGAGTCGAGGAAGCGACTGGGTGAAGAAGAACAACTTTGCAAGTGACGCATCTCCCAAAAAGTGCTTATGAATGCTAGGGAGCTTCCGAGAATTGTTTCGGAAAGCAGTTATGTATTCATGTTGAGAAGCGCCGAAGGACAAGCACTGCATGCCTCACTTCGAAACAGCTGCTACCTTTCTGGTAAATTGAAATCAATTCCTCGATTAACCTCCCTAACGATCATCAGAAATTCACACCCTATCTGGGTGTCATATGACTCGTAACGTGCTCATCAGGGAGTCCAACTAGCTGATTTATGGAATAGATTTGAGTAATTACTGAGGAATGTCAATATGAGCAGTTCAGTGGAAAAAAGCGATCCATAACGGCATTGTTTTGTCAAGGACTTCATCCTTACTATTATTACCCTATCAATAAAAAAAAGGCGGAGGTGGTGTGGTGACAAATGGTGCACTATCACGCACGCATGGTCACGGATACAAATTCCGGGTCGATACGAATAGGCTGACCAAGCCTTCAATCCCTGCGGGGTCGGTTAATTGGTACCAGTCTCGTCCGGGAGGATAAAAGCACTGACTTGTATATCGGATGGCCATCGCAAGTCATTGTATAGGTCACACACGCATTCACTATGCCACTACGATTCTGAATGGAAGTCGAATGCGTGAGTGCATCCCTCAGACGGGATCGATTGACGCCCGAAGAATCTGTCCTCCACTCATCAGTAGGAAAGTGCGATTCAGAGTCATTTCATTGTTCAAGCACAGACATCAACAAGAAGGAACTGTCAAGATTCCCCACGAGCCTCGTGGAAGTGCCCTCCATAAAGTATTTGGGGAACAATGCGGGGAAGTTGTCGATCTCATATGTCGGAGAACAAGAAGAAGAAAGAGATTGCAGACCGCTTCAAGCAAGACCTTTTCGTTTAAACTGACAAAAGATCTCCCCCATTGGGAGAGTAGATACTTTTCGAGGAGCCATCGAGGGCTCGCCAGGATTCTCATGAGTTTCCCAAGTTGTTTTTTGTGTAAAGCCACTCTTTGTGCTAGAAATTTTGGTTTTGATGAAGAAATCCAAGTAGGATATGGGGAATCGCTACTCTCTTATGTACTTTCCCTCTACATGCGAAGATTTTCGGCGAATACACTAATTGCTTAGTTTTTATTTCCTACTGCATACACTTGAAAGCTGCATGGGTGGATATTCAATTAATTAGACGTGCTGTAAGCAACTGAGACTGCCACTCCTCTCTAGTGCTGCCGTCAGCGGATGTGTCGACGTAAACGAATTATGCCCCACATCTAAAACAACTCAACAGAAAACCCTAATAGAAGCTTTACGTAGTGGTCTGTTGAATGAAAACAAGTTAATGATGCTCATCAAGAGCATTCCAGCTTGGCAACACTCTTGAGAATTTGGGAGCAACCTTAGAAACTCTACCCACAAAGTAGCGCAGTATAGAGTGTTACTCGGGTGTGAGCGTCCGTAACATGTCCTGTAATTGACATCTGAGTCTTCGTCCTTTCAATCATGTGTAGCTCAACTGAGCACGGCAGAGCGTAACTAAACGGCAAGTTTGTTTTTATGACTGAATTTCTTCAAATTACTGCTAAAAATGCTTGATTTAAGAGGTCCACTTGGCACGTCTGGGGCATCCTAGTGAGCGCTGTCACTCATACAGCAATAGCTGGGGAGGCCCTGTTGAAATAGGATTTCTCAGAGATTGAATTAGAAGCTGTAGAGCGCTGTCAAAAGAAGCCGTCCAAGTGTAAAAAGGGCTATAAAGTGAAAACCCGGTTGCGGTTCTTTTCAAGCTATCGACCTGATACAGAAAAAGCGGCGAATGTAGCAGCTGGGGGGAGTTGTGCAGTCTCTGTGTATGGGCCACTACTATATCTCATTCCATGTCAGTATGGCCTCAAAAGGGCACTGATTTGGGTTCCGTTGAGCATCACAGCTAATTTCATAGAGGATGTGCACTTAGTAATGGAAACGCGATATCGTGAAGCGTCTTACGAGAGAGCCCCGTAGACTATCTCCATCGTACGACAGCATCTCTCGAGGGTGAGTTTTTGACGAAGTGAAGCTAAAGAAGGGATAAGTTTGAATCAGAACATCTGAAATCTTAAACTTGATAATCTGATTGGATGTTTTTCACCTCCATCGTTATCAATTGTTCAACATTTTACATGATTGTGGTGGTATGGACAATTGGATATAAATTTTTACATTATCCCACCCGCGAGAGCACTGAATAAATAGATAATTAATGAATAGAGACGATCTTTTACTATTAGACCTCGCCTAGGGACACCTGCTGAACATTAAGGAATTTTACTGGAACTTTGGGTACCCTTTCATATTTCCTTTGTGTGTTCTGACGCTTTTGGATTCGAAACCAAGGAAAGCGAAGAGATGCTGCTCCTAACAAAATTAGTTCCGACAAGTATGGATCGTTATGGGAGCGTCCGTACTCACCTAAGGCTTATACTGTGCTGTATATTTATAATATTATGATATAATTTCATCCACCACGTTGAGCTTTTAAGTCTCGAATTATAGGAATTAGTAGGCCATTGGTTTATCACAAATAGATTTTCGAACATTAGTCATGGCGTAATCTTATAACGCTCGATGTCCAAACGTTTCCTGGGTGTTTCGAAACTCTTTCTATCTGTGTGAAATAAGTGTAGGTTGGCAATACGCTATCGCCGACTTAGAGTTAATTGGAGAGCTGATGATTATATAGCTGAGTGGATAATCAGGCGACTAAGAAGGTGCTTTGAGAGATTCATCGACTTCGATCTCATGGAGTCTCATGGAAATCTCACAACTATATATCCAAACAGCAAATATTTATGGAATACTGTTGTATTGGTGTTGGCTTCGACTTTAATCCTTATCCTATTGCAGCAGAAGATTTCGTTAAAAACAAATCTCTCATAAGCTCTTACTTGGAGTTAAGGTTCCCCTTGAATGCTATGATAGGAATAACACCTGTTCAACCAGTTCTACTTCTGGAATTACCGCCATCGCAATTGAATATTCCGTTGAATGTCAAAGCTGCTTCAGTGCACCTCCAGGACAACATAGGGGCTCAAGTAGGGGAAATGGGGAAACGAAAGCTTTGACGTAAGTTTTGCTTAATCGTACACACCCCATCAAATGGTTCTCATCAGTGTTACCCCAATTATCAGATAGCTAATGTAGTAAAAGTTAGCTGCGGCTGGTAGATGTATTCTAAGTGAAGCAGACGAGTTCTTGCTGACTGGAAACCGAGGAAGAACAAGTGAGTAGCTAATGACTTGCGAACGAAACATCTGCCATTTCAGCAGTCCATGCTGTCAACAGCTACGACAAGAAAGAGCCGGAATAGGTCTACAGCCGACGAGGGTGAATGCAATGGTTCATCGAAAAAGCAATTTATGGAGGACAATTTCTGGACCAGTTTGAGCCACAACGATGGGGAATTTTTGTTAGTTTTTATGGTATATAAAAGTGTCGACATAAAGAAAAAGCTTCTCGAACAGATTGTTACTCGAATGCTCCAATTCAACGATCAAGAATGAAGATGGACTATAAAGGAGGCACTATTTCTAGGATACTTGAGCTGTGCTAGTAAGGCAAGCCTTGTTCTAGGTGTGCCAAGATACAGTAGTAGAATGAAACGGAGCTGAAGCTGGGTGAAGTGACTGCGGCGTTGCTGGCAGCATGGGACGAGCCGAGCCTGAGGGAGCGATGACGTCGTTGCCGACGACAGTGACTGAGATCGATCTCACGGAGCGCGCGCCGCTCCACCCTCAGGCGGTCGATAAATACTCGACTTTGAAAAGCAGTGACACTCCATGTTCACATTCCTAATTGGAAAAAAATGAAGGGGCCCGAAAGCACTGAGAAGGCTTCCCATCGACATCAACGCAACTGTGCCGTTGCGTAAACATACGTGGTCAGCCAACTGAAAGAACTGGAGTTTCATAACATTGGAATTGCCTCTGGGAGCAACTGCAATCGCAGCTTTAGCTAGTGTTCAGTATTCTCTTTACACTCCCACTGCTTCTATCAAGGTTGAAGAGGGACTAATCTCTTGCTTTCGCAGTAGAACGCGAAGCTTTCGAGAGATTTGCTACTTCTATAAAAATATTTCGGGATGCGGCCGTGCATATGACTTCCATTCAGAATCGTAGTTGCATTTTGAATGTATATGTAGCCCATACAATGACTTTGTAGTGGCAGCATGTATAAGTTAGTGCTATTGTCCTCCTAGACATTTCTGGTACCGATCAACTGACCTAGGAGAATGGTCGAGCTGTTTTCAATCCTAGATTTGATCCTCGACACACAGAGCGTTAGTTGCACTAGCTCTGAAGGTATTCCAAAGCTGCGGCTCGACAACGAAAAAGTGTGTCCTGTACTGCTTAGCCAGATAGGTTTGTTATAGTAGAATCGCTTTATTTGGTCGATATTTTAAACCAATCGCTGTCGTCAAGGGTCCGTGGTTGGGAGCCCTCTATGGCCCAGTCAGGTCCCCAACGCGCTAAGCCATTTGAAGCATCTCCTGGAAACTTGAACCCAAAGATTCCGAGAAGTGACTGACCTTTTGCAGCTCCACCAGCGCTCACGTAACACTCTCTCATATGCGAACAACAGAGGACGAATGGGACTTTACCGATAGTCGTAAGATACAAAATAAGCGGCAATCTCCAAGTCGACAGAAACATTGAATAAATTTTAGGCCTTCAACCCTCCTTCTGGATCCGTTCGAGTCGTTGACCGAACAAAGCTGATTTACTACAATAATGTAGCCTGTCTAAGCAGTATTAGACATTGTGTGCCGTATCTCCACGAAAGCCGAAGAAGAGGTCTGTATATAAAATGGCCTAGACCACTACTTTTTCAGGTGTATAGCATTTATCTTGCGATTTATACTGTCTATCTCGACCTCTCCGGAATTCTGAAGCTACAGTCTATATTCGATAGATTCAACATGTCGACTGCAAAGTTTGCCTAAAGAATCATACATCACTCAATCGAACAAGATGGACATTTTAGGCTAAGTTCATCCCAAAAGCACTTCAAAATTGGAAAGTATTGTTGGGAAGTATGTTCAAGCAAATGCTCGGTCATGCATCGGTCAAACCACTATTGTATGCCAGGTGATGAATTCATATTGATTAGAGAGACTACGAAACACTCGTAAACATTCCTTTTGGACCGATGTTGCAGTCTAACAGCATCATTCACATGCATAAATGATACCTGGCTAAATGTGGGCAGGACACGAGCTCGAAATCAGCCAATTCCTTGCTTCTCATTACATATGTAGGAGGAATACTTAACCACATTAATCTGCAAATTTGGTCCAAATTTTACTGCGTGGCGTACACTGGGAGGATTGGCCGGAAAACGCTTCCGCTTCCTTACGGTAGACCTCATGGTAGATTACAGACCGTAGCATGGTGTGGCATGAACTCTGACGAGGTTGTCAACAAAACTTTATTAGCTAACGTTTCGGCGGTATCCCCTTCTTCAGAACCAGGCATGGATCGAAAGCAATTGTGGATATTCAATCAGACGTCTCCACGATCCTACCGTAGTTCGAGACCCTCATGACACGCACGACACGAACCACAGCAAGCTACAATTATGCCAGAGTGGGTATGGGACATTCACCCAGAACTGGATGGCGGCAAACCGGCGAAATTCGTGGTGATTAAAACGGCTTTGACGCCTATCATTGGGGCACGGATTCCAAGTAGATTGGATGAGTAGGGCCAGCTGATGGTACTTTTCTACCCCACTTCAAAGTTGTGCCCCAATGATAGGAGCCAGAGCCGTTTTAATCACCACGAATTTCACCGCTCGGTTTGCTGCCTCCATCCAGTTCTGTAGGAATGTTCCGCCGCCATGCCAAGGTTCATGGAAGCCGTATGTGTAGAATACAAAGTTGCGTACATTTATCATTCCAGCGAATTGCGTTCATAAACGAAGATGGGCACATTGTCGAGATTTTGTGCACTCTCTCAGACGGCATACCCAATTTCAATGCACTTCCGGTTGATTGTATTTGACAGCACTCCAGAGTTCCATTTGTGTTCAGCTTTTACTGAAGTGGCCTTCGGGCTTTGTAGAGCTGTCCGGAAAAAACCCTTTGATACGGGAACCATATTTGCAAAAGAGTCTGGTGAAGAGAAGAGACGTAATAGCGGAATACAAGCTATGGAAGTGGGCAATTACTGGTCCGCTTCTCATGCCCTTTCTAGGAATTTTGATACCCGGAATGCACGACGAGCATTTCTCCTAGCAGGGCTGAAGCGGTTTCTGTAGAGCAGTGCAGAGGTGTCACTCATAATGCCGTGAAAACGAAAACTAATCAAGTCTAAAGCATAAGGAAAAGAAGGCATGCTGTTGATGAAGCTTTTTTCAGGAACGCTGGGCGTTTGCACTTCTCTTCGGCGTCCATTCGGCACAGTGGAAGTGTCTGAAAGGGTATCTATCCGCAAAAAACAATTCATTTCTAAGGCAGCCTTATAATTCGCCATATGGACCTGCTAGAAATTAGTTGCAGTGGAAGTGGAAGCTTGACTGCACTGACTAATTAGCGAGAAGTGAAGATTTTGCTTTGCTCTTACTTCGAGTTGAGGTTTGGCCATGTCACGTTCCTCGGCTTTAGAAAAAACGAAATTTATTCGAAAGGCAACTTTTATTTCGGATTCTACTCTCAGAGGCTAAAATGATATAGCAGCAGAAGTTAAAGCAGCGAAATGAAGTCGTGGAAAACAACTAATCTCACATTTGGTAATAGCGGTAATGGAAGGACTTCGCTGGCAGGTACACATATCGTATAGTAAGAACCCGTAGGTGTAGAATGACAATACAAGTGAAATTCCCAGAGAACCTCTAGTTGGTTCAAAGTAGGCATGCGTTCGATTTCTGCTCGAAGTCTGAAAGTTTTCCGGAGTTGATCAACCCTGTCAGAGGATGCGCCAACGCGTCAGACTGCCATTTAGAATCGCAGGGATGTGTTGAGTACGTATGTGACCTATACAATGAATTGCGGCTGCTAGCCGAGGTACAAGCCAGTGCTTTTATCCTTCCAGACGAGCCTGGTACCAATTAAACAACCCCGGAGGGATGGAGGCTTGATTAGTTCAGGCGGATATCATCCAAGATTCGAGTCCGCGACTATGCGTGTGTGATAGTGCGCCATTTCATACTACACCACTTCCACCCTCGCCCTCGGGATAAGATTTAGTTGCGGGTTCAGATTGGGATACTGCAGTTTTCATTTCTTGAAAATCTCACTGATGAGAAATTGGCTAAGCAGCGGTGGGTTTTGCTGATGTCTGCAGACTCATCAGCATTCCCTGACTGTTTGAGGGGCCTGTGACAAACTGCACACCGTTCTTTCGAGCTTTGCCGTTTACATCTCCTTAGATGGCGCTCTAGCCAAATAGCCAGTGATTTAGAGAGCTCTTCTCATCATCCTTAATGAGGAAAAACAACCATCTTAAGGGTACCCGCAAGAAACATCTATTCCACAACTTCATAAAATGATTCTACGTGCTAATTACCCACTTCCTTTTCAACTAGGTCCTTCTATATCCAGTACAGATGAGAAACATCAGCGGGAACCCTTTCACTCATAACTTACGTTAAACTGATATTTTGGCCTATTTTAGGCATTTTTTCACAGATTTCCTTACAAGGCAAGATTGGCGGCAGCACGCTACCCAGAAAATGAGAAAACCCATTTTCAGAAAAATTCGGAAGTGGCTTGTTTTTCAGGCGGACTCTCCTGATTTTTTCTGAGGCTATAGCTGCTCCATGGTCCTTCCTTTTACTAACAGATCGCTGTCAGTGATGGGACGATGCTGTGGATCTCACTCTCTTAGCACATGAATCTGAAGAATGATATTTTAAGCGAAATAAAAAAGAAAATATTTAATTCCTCCTTAACTTGTGAATTTGAGCCATCCTGCATCTGCCTATGCATTACACCTTGGGGCGTGTTTCTGAACTGATCCTAATTGGGTTGTGAAACTGTGGCTGATGCGCGATCAGTGATGAATGCAATTGGAATGCGCGATGTGTTTCTGTGTTCTGTTGAGATATCTTGGGGTTTTCAAGAACATTGATAGCTTCCCATTCATATTTTTCCATAAGATGAAAAACTAATTCGCAATAATTGAAAAAGAACAAAATTCCAATAAAACAATTGTGGGTGCAATTAGATTCGGAATAAACTTCACCAATTTTCCTCCCGATTGCCTTTATCAGCTGGAAGGGTTTCTTAGAGAGGAACAACTACTTTGGGAACCGAAATATGGAATCCGGGAACAAGTTCCTGGTAATAAATCTTGAACTCGTGACCATTATCCGCTCATGAAACTCATATTCAGGTAGGCGCTATCCGACTTATCGCCGTAAACCCGCTAAGAACAAGGACAGTCCGATAAGCTATACGTATAAAAACATGGTTTCACACTATGAGATCGCCCTCAATAGCCTACATCTTACCTTTCTTCCGTGATAGTTTATAAAAGAACTTCTTACAGGTGTAACTTCTATGGTCTTTTGAGCAGAGTTGGCCAAATCTGTCACCTCTTTTCATCCGAAAACAACTGTTCATAGCTTTCGTTTTACTATTCTGACCGAGCCTTGGCCTAAAAACTACTGATAAAAACTACTTGTAAGTTTTGCAATCTAGATATGGCTCGATTTGCATTGTTCGCCGCTCTATCTGCTCTGCTCATCTGCAATACCTCAGCGATCTTGTTCGGAAGCGGCGGCGGTGGCTGCGGATGTCCTCCACCACCTCCACCACCTTGTGGATGTGGAGGGTGAGTATTCATTCATAATTGCTGAAATCTCGAAACTCATAAGAGAAAAACTATCGTGCCTTTCAGTGGCGCTCCCATGCTCCCTCCAATCTCACTGCCATCAATCTCACTGCCAAGCGGAGGCGGAGGATGCGGATGTGCTCCACCGCCTTCACCATGCGGATGCGGAAAGTAAACCGAACCATCAACAAGATATCACTAATTTATGTACATTTCGAGAGATTTTAATATTTATTATTATGAATGAACATAAAACCTCTTGCAACTTGTTCCTGAAATACAAGGCTTGAATATATCAGTTGTAGCAAGGGCATTGAAAAAACTCAAAGAAAGATCGTTTCATGAGACACAGGTGCAAAAGAGTCGCAGAAACAATAGTTAAAGGCACAATTCTGGGTAACCCAGATTATGATGAAAAATGGAAGACAAGATCGCAAAAGTGCGATGAAGGTGAAGAAACTGCGTGAATCGGTGTTCCCAAGGTGAAAACGGTTTCGAGAAATCGTCAAAAAGGGGGCTGGACGAGAATGATACCAGAAAAATCGAGCCTTTTTCAGCCTCTACGAGTAGGAAGTTGAATAAGGGATCGCGGCAGCAAAAAGAAAAATAGAGGAAAAAAGAATGGGAGAAAAACATCGCCTCATCACTTGGCGATCAGCTGATTGTGTGTGAGTCCTGGAACGAATAGTTGCAATCTGTATTGTCTTGGCACTTGTCTGACGTGACATCGATCGAGGGGCGGGAAAGCTTTAGCTTCCCGCCGCTCGAATTATCGTGAACTGTGAAAGCTTTAGCTTCCGCGCCGCTCGAATTATGGTGAACTGTGCTTTTGAGGGTGCCGCTATAAGTTCTCGTTCGAGGACTCGTATGACTTGAGTAGTTGAGCACTAGAAAAATGAGCCTATTCGTATGAGTTACGGAAACCGAACTCATTCCATTGGTTAAGGGTTTGGGTGAATATCGGCAGAATCAGTGAGGAAACCAAAGCCTTCGAGAAAAGCGCTGATTGTGAGAGCAGCTAAGAAAAGCGATGCTTCATAGGTTTATGTGCTTAGCAATTGGCATCTACTTCATTTCAATAGAAGAGGATTCCGATCTGAATCAGTTCTCCTGTTGAATCCAACCGCGAGTCCCTTCCATGGCGAAACAGCTGAACAAGGCAACAAAATAGTTGTACGTCCAGATGCCCGATTATGGAAGCTGTTAAAAGCTGAGAAAACTCATTCACCGTCATCGAATCGCAAGCCCACTCACGATCTCTCCGGGCTATGTCGATTGTTGCCAGTTTTGTGTGCCAGCAATCCGAACACTAACAAGGAAGGCCTTTCAGGGCGTGGAACGCTTTTTGAAAATGGTTTTTTGCATGGTATAGGGGCATGAGCACTGAGTATAAAACTATGGTCCATTTCCGCTAAATGGCCTTCCGAATGCCAAAAAATGCCTGAAAACGATTTTGTCAGAAATCCCCGTTTTAACCCACTCAG